>CAUYRH010006916.1:0-45508 GCA_963574655.1 Perodicticus potto
TGGCATCACAGCTCACAGCAACCTCCAATTCCTGGGCTCAAGTGAGTCTCCTGCCGCTGCCTCCCAAGTAGCTGGGACTACAGGCGCCCGCCACAATGCCTGGCCATTTTCTGGTTGCAGCATCATTGTTGTTTGGTGGGCCCGGGCTGGATTTGAACCCGCCAGCTCAGGTGTAGGTGGCTGGCGCCTTAGCCCGTTGAGCCACAGGCACCAAGCCGGTTTTGCTCATCTTTAAAATTTTTAATAACTACCTGATTAGATTTTTCATTTTATTACTATTTCAACAGGAAATTATTTCAACTAGGATTTAAGTTAAAAGAAATACTTTTGAACTTCTGATATCAAGAATAAACTAGATAAAAAGTGACACAATTATTTCCAGCAAAGAGAAACCAAGAACAGAAAGTTATAAATTAGTTTTTCTTCAGTTCAATAGTGAGGAACTTTCTTTTCTCTTCCATGATTATGCAGCCAACTTATTTCAAAAGGCCATTTAAAAGCAAGATTGGATTTTTGGAAGAACAGAACTATCCGTAGCAGTCTATGATTTTAAATGACCAACTAAAGCAAAGAAAAGAACAAGGAGTAAATTATTCAATTTCAGTTCTATTACCACATCCGTATCGCCAAAGTTGAAATTGTAGCTAATATTCTATGCCTTATAACTGTTCAACAAATAAGGACTCTGCTTCCAGTTCTGTAAATACTTGTGGTTGTTATTATGTGTTGTTTTGTTTTAATATTTTTACACTATTTATAATTATAGCATAGGGTCCTATATGGATAACACATTTAAATCTTTTAATAGAAAATATTAATATTTCAGACCTTCATATATGTATACACACACTCATATATAAACACATATCAGAGAAGTATCATATATTTAGTTATAGAAGAACTAAGAGTGAAATGTTACTGAATCCCTTTCCAGGGAATACAATATATAAGAAATGGGTATTGGTATTTTCTTAATATTAGAAACTAGGTATTGGTTTTAGAATATTAATAAGAAAGGAGTGCGGTGCCTGTGGCTCAAGGAATAGGGCGCCAGCCCCATGTACCAGGGGTAGTGGTTTCAAGCCCGGCCCCCAGCCAAAACTGTAAAAAAAAAAAATGAAAGGAGCTTTACATGAAGGAAAATTATGTGTCACTGATACTATCCAATATCAGTTTCCTCTGAGCTACCTTTACAGTGTTCAGTGTGAGTGATTGAGAGGATTGAGCAGTTTCCAGGATCTTTTTTGCTAAATAAAAATACAGAGAACATTATTAAAATGTGTCAAATAGTAAGATTTCCCCAATTGATTTCTCGTGGGTATGAGTCTGAACTAAGCAAAGAAAATGTCTATTTTTTCCGTAAAAAGTAGACATTTTCTTTGCTTAGTTCAGGAAAACTACCTATAATATGCCAGCCTGTAATTCCAAATTTGCCTTCTGTTCACTGTTGATGCTATACAACTTCAGGTATCAGCCATTATCACGTCTCAACCTTATTTCACAAGAACTCACTTTATGTTAGAATCATACCCACTTAGAAGAAGTATTGCAAGTTCCACCCAGGTTGTTACCAAAGATGCTAGACCACCATTTTTTATTTTTTATGGCTGAGTAGTACTCCATGGTATACACATGCCACATTTTATTAATACACTCTTGTATTGGTGGGCACTTGGGTTGTTTCCAAATCTTTGCAATTGTGAATTGTGTTACTACAAACAAGTGTTTTGTTTTATAAAATGTCTCTTTTTCCTTTGGGTAAATAGCCAGCAGTGGGATTACTGGATCCAACGATAGGTCTACTTTCAGTTCTTTGAGGTATTTCCATACTACTTTCCATAGATGTTGTACTACTTTGCAGTCCCACCAACAGTATGTAGGAGTTCATTTTTTCTGCCTTCACACCAGCATCTGTTTTGAGATTTTTCTGATAAGTTCCATTCCTGCTGGAGTTAGGTGATAGTTCATTGTGGTTTTGAATTGCATTTCCCTGATGATTAGAGAGGCGCGGAGCATCTTGTGTTTGTTGACTCTAAGTATATCTTCATTTGAAAAGTTTCTATTTATGTCTTTTGCCCACTCTTTGAGGTTTATTTTTTTTTCTTGGAGATTTGCTTGAGTTCTTTGTGTTTTCTGGTTATCATGCCTTTATTGGATCTATCACATGCAAATATTTTCTCTAATTTTGTAGGTTGTCTATTTGCTCTATTGATTGTGTCCTTGGCTATAAAGAAGCTTCTAAATTTTGTTAAAGATCATTTATTTATTTTTGTTGGTTGAATAATTTCTTTTGAGGCCTTCTTTATAAATTATTTCCCTAGGCCAATAATATAAGAGTTTTCCATCATTTTCTTTGATAATTCTTTTTTTTGAGCCAGAGCCTCAAGCTGTCACCCTGGGCAGAGTGCCGTGGCATCTCTTTGAGAATTCTTAAAGCTTCACTTCTTATGTTGAAGTCTGATATCTGTCTTGAATTATTGTTTGTCAATGGTAAGAAGTGCAAATCTTGTTTCAGTCTTTAATGCGGGTTGCACTGAATCTGTAAATAACTTTGGGTGGTATAGACATTTTAATAATGTTGATTCTGCCATTCTATAAGCATGATAGGTTTTTATATCTGTTTATATCCTCTGCAATTTCTTTCCTCAATGTTTCATCGTTCTCCCTATAGAGCACTTTCACCTCCTTTGTTAAATATACTCCTAGCTATTTTATTTTCTTTCTTGCTGTTGTGAAAGGTTTTGTCCTTTGATTTTGTTCTCAGTGACTGTTGTTGACATATGTGAAAACTACATATATATTGAATTTTTAAGCTGAGACTTCGCTAGCTTTATTCATCAAATAGGAATATCTTGGTTGAATCTTTGGGGTTTTTGAGGTATTATATTACATCATCATCAAAGAGTGATAATTTGATCTCTTCTTAACCCTGGACTTTCTTCTCTTGTCTGATTGCTCTGGCTAGGAGTTATAACACTATGTTGAATAGAAATGATGATAGTAAGCAACCTTGCCAGGTTCTAGTTCTAAGCAAGAATGCTTTCAATTTTTATCCGTTCAATATGATATTGGCTATGTATTTATTATATATGGTTTTAAAATTTTGACTTATGTTCTATCTATGCTTATTTTGAGAATCATCCTTACAAAGGGGTGCTGAATTTTGTCAAATGCTTCTTTGCATGCATAAAGAGTATCACATGGCATTTTTTTTGCCTTTATTTATGTGGTGAATTACATTTATGTATTTGCACACATTCAAGCATCCTTGCATCTCTGGGATGAAGCTTACTTAATGGTGGTGAATTGTATTTTTGTTGTGCAGCCAAATTGGGTTTTCTAACATTTTATTTAGAATTTTTTCACATATATTTGTGAGAGATGTTGGTCTCTATTTTTCTTTTTTGTTGTGTTAGGGGCTTTTCTAAGCCTCAGTGAGGCTCAAAGATTGCTTATCTGGTTGCTAGGGATCTGCTATTAAGGAGTTCAGAGCCATTTCTCCAAGCCAGGAGAGCTATCTCTGGGGCAGGGGACCTATCTGTGTGATTGCAAAGGTCCCAAGCCAGGCACTTCCTATCCCTCTCCAATCATCCTGGCCCAGTTACCATGTGGGCTGGGAAAGCATTCTCCCCATTTGCTCCCTGGAATTCTGCAGTCCTCTCCCCTCGGATCAGTCTGACTGTGTGCCTTCTTTGCTGCCACAATCCAGAATCCAGGTCTGTGAGTCTAACCAGCTGGCTGATGTCTCTGCCAGAGACACGCCCCTGCCGTGGGAAACAAATCTCCAACGCAGAGCAATGTCACGGTTGCACGGGAGTGAGGGTGGGGAGAGGGGACAGCCTTGGCTCTTGTGTCTGAGGGGCATCAGCTTGGCCTGCCAGTCCAAGCCATCAGCAGGGCGATCCCCCCAAAAACTCTAGTGTCAAGGGAAGCCTCTCAGAGCTGAGCACTCTGGTCGTCACTACGAGGAGGAGGGGTGGGCAAGGTTACAAGAAGGCTGGAGCCAAAATCGCTTTCTGTGATGCCAAGAGTGGGGGGGGGTGGGGGAAATGCAGAGTAGGAAGGCAGGCAGGCAGTGTCTGGGAACTGCAGCAAATCCAGCTCTCGGTCCCTCGTGGCGCTCTCGCAGGGGTGAGAGTTTTGTGGCCCACTTCTCTCCTTCTTTCCCGCTGGAGGCACCCACGTGGAGGGCGGCCATTCACCAGGCCGCGGCTCTTCTGGATTCCGTCCGCTCAGCTGCTGTCCTTCCTCCCCTTTCCCCTGTTCACGCCCTTCCCGGTGGGTTCCAGATCGTCTCTCTCTGGATTACACCCCAGCCAAGCCTCCACCCTCCAGCCCGGACAATCTGGCCGTAAGAACATTCTTAGCTTGGTGTTATAGAATTGTATATTGTCCTGTAATGAAGACAGTATTGATACATTATTGAGGAGAATGAGGAAAAGAACTGATTTGGGGAGCAGTATAGCTTAATAAGAAAACTTCAAGTCAGAGGTTTAGATTTCAGCTCTACTCCTTAGCTAGCCCTGTGGTCTTTGCCAAGGTTGCAGAGCCTAAGTTTCCTGTGTGAAGTGAAGCTATTAATTCCTAGCAGGGTCTGGGGGGCATTTGGAAGAGGGAGAATTGATTACAAAGGCTAAAATCCCAAATGATTATAATGAGACTTGGAGGAAGCATGCTCTTGAAGAGAGAGGATAGAAGTTAGCTTCAGATGCCGTAAGAAGAGAAGCTTAATTATTCATTATATGTGTGAGGAAAAAGTCTTTATTCTAGGATTAAAAAATTTAAGAGACCTCGGGGATAGTAACAGGCATCTAAGAAAAATTTAAAGAAAAGAACAAAAAGAACAGAGAAGGGAATGAACTATTATATAGTTCACTTTCTCAGTAATGAATATAGCCAAGAAGTCAATCGTTAAATTGCATATGTCTCTTCCTCTGATTATTGTTTAAGCTGTAGATTTAATTACAATACTTTGAATTACTTTGGTGAATTACTTTAAAAGTAAGTTTCAGGGGTAATTATACTTAAAAAAATTATTATTGAAAATATTAAACTATTCTGATCACAGAAAATAAATGAAAGTTCAAAAATACTTGTTAAGGCGGCACCTGTGGCTCAAAGGAGTAGGGCGCCAGCCCCATATGCCGGAGGTGTTGGGTTCAAACCCAACCCTGGCCAAAAACCACAAAAATACTTGTTAAAAATATTAAAATGCTAGATTATCAATATAATACAAAATGGAAAAACAATTAACCATGCAATTTTTTCCATCAAAATTGATGTAAAAATTTCAATAAAAGTTTAGCCTATTAATCTAACAGACTAAAAATAATAACAACTCATATAGTCAACTGGATTTTGTTACAGACAAATAGGGTGGGTTGGGAATGGTTAATTTCATTTACACAATTTTTATATTGATGCATTAAAGGGGAAGAAATATATTTATATAAAAGATTAGTCTGGAAGTTGATTGCACAATAACAATTTCTACTAAAAATTATGAAACCAAAATATAAACAACTACAAGTCCAAAGGAAAGAAAAACAGTGCAGTCTAGTGAAGGAGGGGGAAGAGGCAAGAGAGTGATCGGCAGGATCCTACCTAATGTGCACAATGACGGGCTGTCCAGCACGCCTCCTGGGTGAAGGGCTCAACTACAACTTTGTACCCTCATATCAATCTGAAGTTTTAAAATTTTTTTAAAAATTTGATTACCTATAAATACAAGCAAACTATTTAAGCATGATAAAGAACCATTTCTAAAACTTAAGAAAAATATCTTATTAAATAGTGAAATATTAAGGATGCTACCATAAAGAAAGGCAGGAGTTTCCCTGTCACCATGATCATTCAATTTTGTTTCTTGACATTAAGCTAATGAAATTATTCACTAAAATGAAGCAAATTCTTTTCAACATATGAAGCTAGAGCAATTGGCCATTTATAGGCAAAAAAAAAGAAAAGAAAAGAAAAGAAAAAACATAAACAGCCTCACATTTAGCCTCATGCCCTGTTCAGACATACATAAAAAGTAACTCAAAATAGACTAGGGACTTAATATGTGAAATATAAAACTACACCTTAGGGGGGAAAAAAACAGGAGAAAATCTTCAGGACCAAATTAAGTGCAAGTTCAAAAATATTTGTTAAAAACATTAAAATGCTGGATGATCAAGATAGTACAAAGAGCCTCACATTTAGCCTCATGCATGTGCAGACATACATAAAAAGTAACTCAAAGAACTTGGTGAAGCATCGTTAGACTTGACAACTAAAGCATGACTCATAGAAAGAAAAATTGATAAACTTGACTTCCTCAACATTAGGAGCAAAACTCTTTTTTGAAAGGATGAAAATAACAGTTATGGACTTGGAGAAAATATTTTAAATTCAGATATCTGACAAAGGATTTGTATCTGGAATAAAAAAGAACTCTCCAAACTCAGCAACTAAACAAACACACCAAAGGAAATAACGCCTTTAGAATGTAGGTGAAGGGTGTGGACAGACTTTATTGAATGGTATATGCAGATCACTGATAAACACATTAAAGATGCTTAGCCTCACTGGGTGTTAGCGAATATAAATTAAAACCCCAATGGGATATCACTACACAGATCCCAAAATACTTGTTCTTTTTTTTTTTTTTTTTTTGATTGACACCAAATGTTTACAAGGATTCAGAACTGTGATTCTAGAAAAATCATTTATACATTGCTAGTGAAAATGTAAAATGGTACACCTATTCTAGAAAAGTAAAATGGAATTGTTTAATAAAATTAAATATGTGCTTACATTTGATCCAACAACTGAATGCTTGGCATTTATCTCTAAGAAAAGAAAATTTATGCAGACACAAAAGCTCATAAACACATGTTCATAACTGCTTCACTCATAATAGCCCCAAACCAGAAATAACAACTCAAATGTCATTCAGTGAGTGAGTGGCTAAACAGTTGATATGTGCATATCCTGGAATATTACTCAGCATCAAAAGAAGTAGATTACTGATACACTTAACAGCTCGGATGTATCTCAAAGGAATTCTGCTGGGTTAAAAAAAAAAACAGTCTCAAAAGGTTATGTATTGGATGATTCCAATTATAAAGTATTCTTGGAGAACGGAAGAAGTGTTTGCTAAGGATTGGGGGTGGAAAGTATGGTAATAGAAGGGTAACGTCAAAGATCTTGGTGATGAAACTAGCTTAACTGTGATGCTGGTCACATATGATGCATAGAATTAAAGCACACACATAAGTGAATACATATAAATTTGGTGAAATCTGGACAAGGCTGATAGAGCTTTACAGTGTCAATTTCCTTTTGTGATATTATTATGCATTTACGTCTTGTCATTCAGAGAAACTGAATGAAGGATGTATAGGATCTCTCTGTAGTATTTCTTGCAATTGCATGGTATTCTTCAATCTCCTGGGGAAGAGTGTATGTATAGTATAATAAGTTGGTGGAGCTTTGTACAAAAAGATAATAAAAGAATCTTTTTAAAATATAATATACTTGAATATAGAGAAAAATAAAAATGTCTATTATCATTGGATTTTTTTAGAAAATATGTTATGATTTTAATATAATCATTAATCATATAGATATAATCATTAAGAATGAGTACTATGCAGCCTTAAAGAAAGATGGAGACTTTACCTCTTTCACGTTTACATGGGTGGAACTGGAGCATATTCTTCTTAGCAAAGTATCTCAAGAATGGAAGAAAAAGTATCCAATGTACTCAGGCCTACTATGAAGCTAATCTATAGCTTTCATATGAAGGCTAAAACCCAGTTATAGCACAAGAAATGGGGAAAGGGGCAAAGGAGGGGAGGCGAGGGGGGAGGATGGGTGGAGGGAGGGTGATTGGTGAAATCACACTTACGGTGCATCTTACAAGGGTACAAGTGAAAATTACTAAATGTAGAATATAAATGTCTTCATATAGTGATTAAAAGGCCATGAAGGCTATGATAAATAGTTCAATGAAAATATTTCAGATTATATATAAAGTCAGCACATTGTGCCCCATGATTGCACCAATGTACACAATTATGATTTAATAAAAATTAAAAAAAAAAGAATGAGAACAGGAAATATTTTATTCATAACAAACTATAGACAGAGGGCAGCAAAAAAAAGGATGTTCAACAAAAAATGAGTATAAGTCACATACATTTTTGGCATCCTCTGTACGTATGCTTAGGATGAAATTCAAAGGGAAAGATAAAGGGTATATACAAACAATCAAGGATAAAATACAGGGTGGACACAAAGTTTGTGTGCAATTTAAAATAGTTTAACATTGCAAATTACACACAAACTTTATGGACACCCTGTATTATCAGTGTACATAAAATATGAGTGAAATCGGTAGTTCTGAATAAAAAGCCTCAATGTTATAAAATGTTTAAAGTTTTCCAATTTACTATACACAGTATAAAGGGCCATTTTAATAATATTCCCAAGTAAGTGGGAATGATTTTAAAGTTCACATGAAAGGATGTGTGTTTAGGAATTAACAAAATATAATTTGAAAAAGTATTTGAAAATAATATTATTTGGTATGATGCATTTACCTTACACAATTTTTTATATTAACATCCATCTTATAAGTACTATAAATTAAGTATGGGGAACCCATTAGGAAACAGACAAAATATTTTTAAAAGACAAACAAATGCATGTATATAAGGAATAGAGCACACTTTTTGAATTTATTAGGTAAGGATCATTTATTTAATAGATCGTGTTAGCATAATCTCCCCCACTGGAATAAACAAATAACTACCTCCCACCTTTGTCTATACAGCGGTTCTCAACCTGTGGGTCATGACCCCCTTGTAACAATGAAAATACATCATGGCATTAGGAAGGTTGAGAACCACTGGTTTATATTTCATTGGATCAAAGAAATAAATGTTTATCAAATAGAGATGGTAAAATATGTGTATTTCTCTAAAAATTGAAAGGATCGGATGAAAAAAAGTGATGGTAAATTTACATCATCAGGATATTTTCTGGTTTGAAACTTATCTATATCAAAACTGGTCTGATTGAGATGTCTTATAGAATAAATAAATTTCTGAAGCCTTCATAAAATTAGTTTGTATGATTATGACTATTATGGAAAATAAATTCTAGAATCACAGTTTCTTTGGTGCATCAACAACAGGCGTTCATCCTTTTATGACAAAATGCTCTTCCTCCTTCTCATGCCCTTACCATTCTCTTCTGCCCTTTGGAACCCATTGACACCCAAGTCATATTATTTTGTGTTATTTAAAATTTCCAGAGAAATTTTAAATTCATAGCAAAATTGAGAGAAAGGTACAGAAATTTCTGATAGACTCTCCCTGCCTGGCCTCGCCGTGCATAGACTCCCCTATTCTCAACATCCCCCACCAGGGCATTACCACTGAGGCACTGACACAGATATATCATTATCACCCAAGTGCACAAGTCACAGTAGGAGTCACTCTTTGTATGCATTACAGAGGTCTGGACAGTTTTACAATGACAGTTACCCACCACTGTAGCATCTTACAGAACATTTTCAATGACCTAAAATATTCTCTGTGCTCACCTCTTCATCACCCCCAATCCCCCCGCAACTCCCTGGCAACCCTGATCTTTTTTCTGTCTCCAGACTTTCAGTTTTTCAAAAATGCCATCTAGTTGGAATGAAACATTATGTAGCCTTTTCAGATTGGTTTATTTCACTTAATAATATACATGTAACTTTTACCCAGGCCTTTTCAAGGCTTGATAGCTCATTTCTCTTTTTGCACTGAGTAGCCATCCATTGTCTGAGTGTATCACAATTTGTCCGTTCACCTACTAAAGAACTTCTTGGTTGATTCTAAATTTTGGCAATCATGAATAAAGCTGTTGTAAACAGTTCTGTACAAGCTTTTTGTGTGTGTAAGTTTTCAACTCCTTTGGGTACATTCCAAGGAGCATGATAACTGGAACGTATGCTACGAGGAGGTTTGGTTTTCTAAGAAGCTGCCAAACTGTTTTTCTAAGTGACAGTAGGATTCTGCATTCTCATCAGCAATGAATGAGAGTCAGTCATTTCATTTGAGAGTGCAGTCTTCTTTGATTCCTTTTGCAAGGTATTTCTCTTCCTTTTCCAAACTCATTTAGCAGTATTTATTCTGAATGTGACGTCTATCATAATCTTGGTAAGCAAGTGCAAATCCCTCAGGGGAGTGCAAAGATCTCCTAAACTTTACAATACTTCATTGTTGCCCTGATATTTTAAAAATAAATTAAGAAAGTTCAAATTTGAGTGTGTCAGACTATCAGGCAAATGACTAAATGTGTATCATTGCCTAACAACATTTTGTTTGCAAATCCATACATATTCACAGTATCTCATGCCAAGGTGGGAGTTAAACAATTTTCACTATTTTTACTGTGAATTTTTTTCAGTTATTTCTTGGCAGTCATTTTGTGGGTTAAAGACATTATTGGCTTATGTGAAAGGGAATTGAAGTTATGGACTCTTTGCCCCAGCGTTTCAGCTGGAAACAAACCAAAAAACTAAAAAGTTCTTGGTGTAATGAAGGTTGAACTTTTTAAAAATAAAATCTAATGAGGTTAGTATATATCCTTGACATTTTATTTTCAACCAGAGTGAAGGTCACAGCTGAAAGGTCACAAAGATGAATTTGTATGGCTAACAAACAAAGCTATTATTTTGCAAAGAAAATGCAGTATTGCTCTCAATAGCCTGTTGCATCTAAAACGGTATTTGGGAAGCCTAATTTTGGTAATCACACTTTGCTGTCATTTCATTTCTTAAATTTTAAATGTAAGAACGGGAGTACTCCTAGCTTAGCTAATATAAAATATTGGCTTTTCATTAATATTCTGGCATTTTATTATTCGAAATTTACATGTAAGTCTTAAGTCTACTCAGCATTTGTTACTCGGTAATTATTTGGTGGGACTTGGTAGTTATTCTATTTATCTGGTAAAATTCCTTCTGAGTTGGGGAGTTTTATGATTTATGTTTAGGTCCCTCTACTCTCCCATCTTTGGTTTTTACAACAAAGCTATAAATTTACCATTGAAAAGAATATGTTCAAGTGAGTGTGGAAAGTAAGGAGCTGGATTCTTATTAAACAGTGGAAAATGTGCCTTTTTAGAGAAATGAGCAACAGAAATTATTAACTGCTTTCATGTTGTATATCACTACATAGCACTGCTTGATCTATTACATTTGTACCAGATCAACATAATTTTCATATAAAAAGAAACTTAATTTGTTGAAAATATTCATGAAACAGATAAATTTCAAAAGCCAAAACCATGTCAAAATGGTCAGCTTATATTAGCATTTAGTTAACATATTTCTTGAAGGAAAGCATTCCAAATTTTATAATTTGTTCATTTTAAAAACTAACATGAGACAGATGTCTAATCTGGAGTTTCTTTTATTTTAGATGAACTCACAAATTCATCAGAAACCAGATTGTCTTTAGAAGATCTCTTTAGGAAAGAGTTTGTGCTTCATGATCCAGAAGCTCGATGGATCAACGGTATGTGTCTACCTTTTTAAAGGCTGCATTTGTTTTCCGTTATGCATAATTGAAACGAGTGATATTTGTCACTAATATTATAATCGATGCTATTTTCCAAAGATTACATATATTATTTAATTAGAAATTGAAACCTTGGCTTTTATGAGAGAAAGCCAATTTCTTTTTTTTTTTATCTATATGCATATGATCATGTTTTTATATAAAAGTGAGAAAAATGTTGTTAATTCTGGATAGTGTCATTTTGTCAATAGTGCATATAATATAGTTTTTAACTGAAGTACACGCGTACTTTACATACAGTGAAATATGAGAAAAAGCCAATTTCTAAAACAGAACATCATTAAAATTATCCTTTAAACATTGCTACGTATGTTGTTCCCTCATGATCATCAGTTGTATGACTTTAAAGATATATGTTACTTATATCGTGTTTCCCTAGATAATTTTTCTTGGTGTAGCAGTGTACATTTTGGGAGCCTGTATACACACACACACAAACACACACACACACACACATAAGTGCTTCAGATCTGGCAATATTAGTTTTTATTTCTCTCTTTGTTGTTTCTATGTAGCTTAAGTCATACAAACTAGGCAGACTCTTTGCAAAATTGAAAAGACTTGGAAATAATATGAAAATATATTTCACTTTGTCTTTTTTCTGGCCTGTCAAAGAAAGGGCAATAAGGGCATATTGGATGAGCTAGTTATAAAAAATGTGTTGGTGAAAAGATGTCAGGTTTCATTCTTTGAATATTCCACTTTGCCCAGTCATACGAATCACCATGGTCAAGTAGCTGGTCGTCTTTACCCTTCACTTTATTTAGACATAATATCTTTGCTTATATTCAAGGCATAGAGTAAATCATTTGTATGGCAGATTAAAGGAGTTTTGCCTTTTTATATAATAAAGAAATCATCTCATTTACAGACCATTTTTTCTTTCTTAATATTCTAATTAAATGTATTTATGCCTGTCTATTAAACTTTAATTTATGGAAGTTATGAAAATAATGTAATTTAACCCAGGATGGGCAAGTGCCAAATCGTACTTCTTTAGTTGGCTCTAACACAGTTTCTGGAGAGCAGCACACACCCAAGGTTTGTTTTTGAAAAAAATGAATAAATGTTTTTAATTAAAGTAAAGTGTCATTTTTGCCTGACTCATTTCAGTTGAAATCTATTGGAAGATGAATGTGTATCTTATTAAAAGTATTACATATGGAGAACACAATATAGTGTTTTTCTTAATGGATTTGTAAATTTATATTTGGATTATTCATAAATTTGGGACTAGCCCTATTTTTTTTTTTGCCTTTGCAATCTGATTATTTAACATGTGCATGACATTGAAAACCATAACTAAAGAAGAGTAATAAAAAGATATTGTTACCAAACCTTTGTCCAAACGCATTGTCCACAAGTCCTTCTTCTAAAGTGTGATTTTAATTATGAAAATCCACTATTTACCTGGTAGCAAATATTTCCTACTGAGGAAAATAACAAAAAGGGAAACAGCCAAAATTTGTTTTTTTGAATATTTGTAGGCTTATGAGGCAGTAGATTTGAAATGCTGAATAATCTTCTGTTTTATTCACCATGGTTTTGGGCAAATTATAGAAATGCACGTAGTCTTTGACTTTGGAAAGCAAGAAAAAATTACAGGCCTCATCTCTCATCTCAGGTTAACTTGGACTATTTAAAGAGGCATTTACTCCTGTGTATAACTGACACTTTGATTTTAAAGCTCCAAATGACTGGACAGATATTTAAGCAGTGAACTGCATGCTAAATTAAGTCCCATTTCAATATCTAGGACACAGATTCTACTCTGACACTTCACATGATATCAAAAGAATATATTTGCATTTAGTCATTTTAATCAGTTTTAAAGTAATTTTTTTAACAGTCATTGGTAAACTCGGTCTTGAGAAGGCATTGTGGACCAAAGCTACAGTGTTCTTACCACATTCTAAGTAATACCTAACATATATGTGTAATTTTTATAAAAGAATTTGACATGAAAAGAACACACTTAACTTGAGTAAGCAGAACCTAAGCTCTGAGAGCATACAGTCCTTATAAATACCACGGGAATAACCAGGGCTCATGGTCAGTGTATTGTATGCATTCAATGGCTTTTTAAGTAGGAGCATGGATTTTTACTCTTATCCTATCTAGACCTCTTTTCTGGTAATCACTAAATACTTGACCTATTTACATATTCCTCAAATAGGCAGGAAATACAGTGGGAACTGTATGAATAGGATGTGTAACCTTGGCCTGGTTATCACCAATTATATCTAAATGTAAAATCTGAACTTTATTCTTGAGAGATGTCTCAAGAGGTTTTCCTAGCATATATGTCACTTGAAGGAGTCCCAGCGAAGCTTATTTGGGAGTTTCATTTACTTCTTAGAGGTCATCTTAGAAACTCTTAACGCTTTGCTGATCAAGGGCAAGAAGGAGGTCTAGCCGGCCCCGAAGTACACGGCTTGGTAGTGGTGAAGCGATGTCATTCATTATGCTGGTTTTCAAATAATATATCTGAGGATGTCACTGCAGTCTTGGATGGATGCTTGTGTTCATGGTTAGCTTAACAGCTGCCTTACCCCAAATCTGGTCATATTCTGAAATCTACATTTTTATAGCATCTTCTTCCTAGCTATGTCACCTTGAAACCTGGAAATCCATCTTCTTTAAAATTATTCATCTATTCATACATTTGATGATCAATTAATCACTAAAGAAAGATCTAACATTGAGTGCCTTCTATGTTAACCTCCGGGAGATGCTTTATATGAATATTTCACATGATAGGATGTAACATTAAAGTTAACTCCAGAAAACCAAGTCTTAACCAAGAAACTTATCCAAAGCATACCTAACAAGGAACAGAGATTGCTTCAGTCCTGATGTTTAAGGCTAACACTTACCCTCCTTCACCGTTTTACTGATATGCCATTTTCATGTCTACCACATTTATCATTTACCTCCATGACAATCTCATTTCACAGATTTCATTACTCTTACAGGTGGAAAGACACTTCTATAACAAAAGACAGGCTAATGAGAGAAAAATATGACAAATTTGTTTAATCAAAGTTTTGAGTGCAATGGGAGCTTTCGGAAATGAAGATCCAAAGATCCAAGGAAAGCTGTCTGCTTTTATGCTTAGGTTCCATGAAGCAAGGGCAGCGATACAGAAATGTGATTGGATAAAAGGATGTGATGTAATGCTGACAGACTGAGTGGGGAAGCCCCACAAGACCTGCGTGTTTGATTCTTCTTGGACTGTCTAAATGGCACTTTTTCTACCCTTATATAAGGAAAGATTTCAGGTCTTAAGATCTACTAGCAGATAACATAGGTCAGAGAATTCCTTTATGGCCAGGCTAGCTCCTACAAAAAAAGGCAGGGGAAGGTTAAAGTAATATTTTTGACTTTTATGGCTTGATTTGGAAAAGGGTTCTAATTTCTATGACCTCCTGTAAGAAAAAATAATTCTGGCTTCTATTATCTGCTTCAGGGGAGATAGTGTGGGAGAAGGACAGAGGCTGATTTTGGTTCTGAGACTTCTTCTGAGGACATCCAATCTCCTTTACTTAGTTCAAAATATTCATCATGCGGAGTGCCATAAAGTGGGGTATCATTTCTGAACTCCAACAATACTAATCCTTTTCTGTTGAATATTACAGTTATATCTTTGTGTTTCCAGGGACAGCTGTATAGTAGTAACCTACGCAGTCACTAAAAATAGTGTATAAACAAATTTATTGTCATTTCCATAATCTAAAGAAGTGAACAAAAGTGACTTTAAAACAATGTTTTAAACGTGGTGTTACTTGACACCACGTTGTCTATATTATGTAGCAGCAACTGTCTTCTGTTTCCATGTTTTTCTTTTTTTCTTGAGACAGAGTCTCACTTTGTGGCCCTTGGTAGAGCGCCTTGGTGTCACAGCTTACAGCACCCTCGAACTCTTGGGCTCAAGCCATTCTTTTGCCTCAGCCTCCCAAGTAGCTGGGACTACAGGCACCCACCACAGTACCTGGCTATTGTTTTTAGAAATGGTGTCTTGCTCTTGCTCAGGCTGGTCTAAAACCCATTAGCTCAAGCGATCCACCTGCCTCTGCCTCCCAGAGTGCTGGGATTACAGGCGTGTGGCACAGCACCCAGCTTATTTTTTTCTTCTTATCTCTTCTAATTTTTCTCAATTTTTAAAAAAGTTATATGTTGTGATTTTTTTAAATTAAATCATAGTGCTGTACCTTAATGCAATCATGGGGTATAATGGGCTAGTTTCATATACAGTCTGAAATATTTTCATCAAACTGGTTGACATTGCCTTCATAGCATTGTCTTAGTTATTGTGTTAGGACATTTATATTCTGCATTTAGTAAGTTTCACCTGTACCCTTCTGAGATGCACTGTAGGTGTGATCCCACCAATTACCCTCTCTCAACCCAACCCCCCTCTCCCCTCCCTTGCCCGTTTCCCCATATTTTTGTACTATAATTGGGTTATAGCTTTCATATGGAAGCTATAGATTAGTTTCATGGTAGGGCTGAGTACATTGGATACTTTTTCTTCCATTCTTGAGATTCTTTGCTAACAAGAATGTGTTCCAGCTCCATCCATGTAAACATGAAAGAGGTAAAGTCTCCTCTATCTTTCTTTAAGGCTGCATAATATTCCATGGTGTACATATACCACAATTTATTAATCCATTTGTGGGTCAGTGGGTACTTGGGGTTCTTCCATGACTTAACAATTATGAATTGTGCTGCAATAAACATTCTGATACAAATATCTTTATTATAATGTGATTTTTGGTCTTCTGGATATATACCTAGTAGAGGAATTATAGGATTGAATGACAGGTCTATTTTTAGATCTCTAAGTATTCTCCAAACATCTTTCCAAAAAGAACTTATTAGTTTGCATTCCCACCAGCAATGTAGAAGTGTTCCCTTTTTCCCACATCCACGCCAACATCTCTAGTTTTGGGATTTTGTGATGTGGGCTGATCTTACTGGGATTTTTTTATAACTAATAAGGAAGAAAAATGTTCTTTCCCTTTTTATGGTCCCAGGACTTGAATCCTTCCATCTAGTTCCTAAAAAACACAACTTTCTCAGGCCTGATTAAAATCTGTTAGTGTGCTTCTCAAAAACCACCTAAGGAACCCTTTCTAGCAATTGAATAAATACCAAACTCCCGCCTTAGCATATCAAGCCTCTCAGACTCAAGCCTCAGCCATTATGTTGCAGTTTCCTTCACTACATGCTATTCTAATGAATCTTGAAAGCTGTCTTGCCTCTATCTGGGCCTTTGCCCACACTTTCTTCTTTACCTGGAATCCCTTCCACAATCTGAAATGTTCTGCTGCTGGAATCCTAATGCCTGGGTATGATGCCTGGGCAATTCTTTTCTCTGCCAGCTGTGAGGAACATTACCTTGCTATAAACTCTAGAGTTTGACTCTCCAATATAGAAATTTTTATGTTGATTACAATTATAGGTTATCTGATCTCTTTTCAAACAATGCTTTTAAAACTATTTTGTTGGGGGTGGCAGTCCTGGATCCCCAACCCCAGTTAACCTGGTTCAATTACTTGGCAAAAGTACAAAGTTCAACCGAGGCCAGACAGGGATCAAAAGCAAAGTGAGTGGAAACCAAAAGGTAAAACTGGAACAGAAGAGGTGGCATGAATAGAAAGTAGAGGTGACCTGCGTAAGTCCTAGTATAGCAAAGACAACTTTTATTTAAGAACAAAGAGAAAGCTCAGATCGCTTCCAAAGAGAGTTGGAAGTGGGTCGTTGTCATGAATGAGAAAAGGTGAGAGAGAGAGAGCTGCAAAGGCAGCCTAGAGGTATAAATACCTCTTGTCTCAGTTTGAAATTGGTTATAAGCTTTTCATTGGTCTCTCTCCATCTCCAGGCAGGTTTGTGCTTTTCTATTGGTCATTGATTGTTGCCCTTTTTTATTGTCATTGGAAGGTTACCTAATACGCACATTCCTTTCCTTTTTTTAAAGAGAGTTGCTGAGTTTGATCTAACTCAAACAGTGGTGGACTGTTCCTATGGGCCCTCCAGACGTCCTTGTTCAGAGAGCCAGGCTTTCCTCCCATCTTCTTGAAACATCTCTCTATGTGTCTCCTCTCATTTGCCAGCAGCTTTTTTTTGTTAAGTTTTAATTATTTTGTTTTTATTTCCAGTTTGGCATGGGCAGATTATAAAAAGACAATTAATAAATTTCTAGAAAATTAAAATGATAAATTAATTTCCAAATACAATGCTAAATTTTCTCTTATATTATTCAAAAGACTCAAAATAGCATTTAAAAATATATAAGTGCAAACATAAGTTTAGAATAAAAGAAAGAAGCATCAAGTATTTGAGAGTATAAATAGGCAATTAATAGAAATAATCGCTATTCTATTCCACTCATAATGTTTTTCCCTGAAATCCACGTTGAGGGAAATAGTGACCACTCTTATTAGATGCCCATTTTCAGATTTTGAACAAAAACTAACATATCAATATGTCAAATATTTAATATAATAAATGAACTTGCTTCCTTCTTGTTAACTCATTTGGTTTAGATTGATTTTAGCAATATTTATGGGAATAATGCATACTAGATTGATTCTATTTCTTGTTTTATTAATACTCATAATAGAGAAGATACCAGTCTCCAAGGGTGGGATGATGATACTGTAAGGAGAAGTTGTAAAGCAATTTCAGTGACCTCAGGCTATTCATTCTGAGCTTTTATCCAAAATGAATCAAGTGACCCCGCATTTTTTTTTTTTTTTTTTTTTTTTTTGGTAGAGACAGAGTCTCAGTCTATCACCCTCGGTAGAGTGCTGTGGAGTCACAGCTCACAGCAACCTCCAGCTCTTGGGCCTAGGCGATTCTCTTGCCTCAGCCTCCCAAGTAGCTGGGACCACAGTCACCCACCACAGCGCCCGGCTAATTTTTGATGCATTTCGGCCGGGTTTGAACCCGCCACCCTCAGTATATGGGGCCGGTGCCCTACTCACTGAGCCACAGGCGCCACCCGACACCGTATTTTTAACTTTGTTTTTAATTATTTATCAGTAGCCAGTTCCAAAATTTATCCCGTATAGGACATATGAATTATCTTTGCTCGAAAGTACAGTGTACACAGGGTTAAATGCATCTGGGTCACAGTGAATCAATGTTGTGTATAGCATGTGTATTCTGTGCTCACCCTATGAGTTTGACAACACCTGCTCCCTTGTGTTAATCCACTCATCATCTGTTCGGATCTTACAGCAATGTCAAATTACTATGAAAGTTTCTAATTGCTCACTCTCAATTAAACTTATCCTCTTCTAAACCAGTGGCCAACACCTCACCACTAGATATAGTCTGCCAACATTACCCAGCATAACTCTGCACTAAGAAACAATAGAATATGTGTTACATTTACATTTGAGCAGCCCCAGCAATAAGCACAGTGCCTAGTCCACAGCTAATGCTCAATAAATAGTTTAGTGAGTAGAGTTAAAAAAGTATTCTGTTTCTTAATATATAAAAGTGGGCTCACTTGATCCACAATCATTAAAGGGTTAATTTTGCTTCTATTTTTCATAGTGTGCATGTATTTTTCTCTGATCTACACAACGTGAGTTATATATATATATATTGTCTAAAACTCCTGATTTAAAGTGGTCCTCCTGTCTGGGGCTCCCAAAGTGCTAGGATTATAGGCATGAGCCACCACACCTGCCCTGAAGTTGTATATGTGATGTCAGTTATTGTATATCTCTTTTGGAAAAAAGTGGATGGCTGTAATAAGTAATAATATATATGATTTCAAGTTTTATTTTTATCTTATTGGACTTTTGTGGGAGCTGATAAGATATTTTGCCACATAATCATTTAATACAGATATTTAAACCTGTTATCTTTTAAGTGATATATGGCAGTGTAACATATTGAAATAGGAAAATTATTCAATCAAGGCAAGCCAGGGCTTTTCAGCAAGTTATTGAAGCCTTCTATGGTTTGGTTTTTTCATCTGAACTGGGGATAATGACTTCATAGTTAGGGACATAGTGAAAAGTGAGTAAAAACAAGTAAAATGTGATTATAAAAAGAAGTTTAAAAAAGGGAGAGAAAATAAAACACATAAATAGAATGCAAAGCTCTACAGCCTTGTAGGTCTTCAAATCGTAGAGATTCATTTAATTGATTGTAGAGATGCTTGGGAAACCTGATATGTCTTATAAAATCTCCAAGCAGTCTCTTCCTCATGAATTATATGCAGGATTTTGAAGAGGCACTGAAAAGTCATTGGCATATTTTTATGAAAACCAAAATGCATTGTTATGTTATCAATAATATTCATGATAATTAGAGAACTCATAAGTAGAAAAATCAAACTGAATCTATTCTGCTATCATTTGTTTGGCACTGCTTTATCATGCTAGGATTTTTGTTCATCAACTTAATTTGTTGATAAAAAAGTCACCAAAGTTGCAGAAGCTGTTGGATTTCTCAGTGCACAGGGAGCTATTTATAACTTCATATTACTGACCTTCCTTTACCATATACTCAGCTCTGAGTTAAAATAATCTTATTTTTATCTTAGTTTTATTTTGTGACCAAAACTTTTACTTTTTATAATCATTCACCAAACCAATACTTAAATAAGGTAGATAGAGTTGAATCTACATCTGTGAGGCTCTTGAATATACATATTTGTATTGCATTGTAATTTATAAGGACAAAATATTGGATAGGTACTCAATATATACAATTAAGTAAATGGTTAAATACATCATTTACATGTATTTGGTGGACTACTAGGCAGCCAATAAAATTGATCTTTGTAAATTATTAAAATTTATTTTAATTAAAATGTTTTGATTAATTAAAAAAGTAATGATATTAGAACATAGAAGACAATACTAAGTAAAAAGAAGTAGAGCACAGAGTTACATATACAAAATAGTAACAATTGCACCACATACTTGTACATAATTATACAAACATGGAAGATCATACTAGGATTAAGTATGCCAAAATATTAAATGATTTTCTGATATAGTGATTAAAAGTTACTATGTTTGCAAGTATGCTCTTACATTTACAACTAGAGAGTTACTAAAATTCTTATTAAAATGTAAATACATTGTTATCAATTATGAAATTTAGTATTTGGACAAAATGAGGAGTTTCAAGGATGGCTGGTGGTAAGCAGGGATCATAGCTGGAAAAGACCTGAACGGGAGCACCAGAAGTCTACTCTCCTCGGCAGCAGGCTTGAAGAGCTCCCCTATTTTCGTATGTTAGGGTGAAAGACAGTGTTCCTTCTTTTCCAAAGACCCAGTAGGGTAGGGGTCCTCAAACTTTTTAAACAGGGGGCCAGTTCACTGTCCCTCAGACTGTTGGTGTGCTAGACTATAGTTTAAAAAAAAAAACTATGAATAAATTCCTATGCACACTCCACATATCTTATTTTGAAGTAAAAAAAACAAAATGTGAACAAATACAATATTTAAAATGAAGAACAAATAAAGTTGACTTAACAAACTTACCAGTATTTCAATGGGAACCATGGGCCTGCTTTTGGCTAATGAGATGGTCAATGTCCGGTTCCATATTTGTCACTGCTAGTCATAACAAGTGATGCAAGTGTACATTAGTTAGTCTAGATCTGGCTGGAGATTTCAGACGTTGCATTCTGTAAAAAGTCTGTTCACAGACATAAGTACTGCCAAAGATGGTTGCCATTTTGAGTGCATGGTTCCTGAGATTAGGATATGTCTCAGAAGGGAGAGATGCATAGAAATTAGGAAGGCTGCTTGACTTGAATGCATCTTTCAGAGAGTTACAATTCTGCAGTTCAGCTAGTTCCATTTGGTAGAATTGTATCTACATTTTCTTTCTTTCTTTTTTTTTTTATTTCAAGATACTTTATTCTTAAAACAGGTCACAACACTAAGATTTTGGCCCATTCTGCTGCTGTACAAGCTATAAATGCTTGCTGAGCAGCGGAGGGGGTGCTCTTTCATAGCATGCCTGAAAAGTGAATAAAAATACATATAAAACAAATATTCAAATAGTTTCCATAGGGACACAGATAAGTGTGACCCCATCTCCTAATCTTACTGCACCCTCCTAATCTTATTGCTGCATCTGTGCCAACCCTACTCTTACAAAGACATTTCAAAACTAGCAATAATTAAGTTAAATGGACCCCCCAAATCCCTTAATTCAAGCTAAACTCTCAGTTAACAGCTACAAAATAATATCTACACATTAATAGTAGCTGAAGCACAAGTTTCTGGGTAATGTTTCATTCCACTTTCCCAAACACAAGACACAGGCAGAGTGCCAACATCCTGCTCTTCTACTTTGGGTAGGTAGTTGGGGTTCTGGATTTTCTGCACAAGTTGCCACATTGGTCCTGACATCACATAGTAGATAGTCGGCCTCTGGAACCCATTGAAAGTAGAAGTAGCAGCTACAGTGTAAGCACCCATATTTTCAAAGAGCATTCAGTTGCCCACATGCATTTCTGGCAGGTCACAGCGCTCAACTATCTGGTCAAGGCCATTGCATGTTGGGACCCATATGCTGGATGAATAATACTTCTCATCTGGTTTAGGTCTCTTTTGAAGAAGAGGCTTTACATTAGCACGATCATAAAGGATGCAATTAAATGATCCAAATACTCCATCATTGATGTAACACATAAAGGTTTGTTCACTGGACTCATCTTCATCATCAGAGCCTATCTATTCCTTTAATACAATTTTTTTGGCACTGATATTAAGTGCAAGTGTGAAGGCTGATGCAACATAATATCTGCCTGGCTCAGCTTTGATTCTCACTCCAGAGTCTGAGAAAGTACTTGTCCAATGCTGGGTTGATTACATCAGTATCTCTTCAAATTTAAGTTTCACATCCTCAGATTCAGGAAAGCCACCACTAATATCAAGCAGGTACATGCTGAAACCAACCTCAGCGCCCATGTCAAAGACACAGTGGACATCAGAAATTGCCTGCAAGAAGGTCTCAGGATCAGTACAGCTAGTTCCTACGTGGAGGCTGACACCAATGACATCAATATTTAGCTCTTTTGCTAGTTCCAAAAGAAGTTTGCTGGTTTTGAGTGTGGCACCAAATATAACACTGAGTCAACAGACTGCTTTGGAATCATCCATGGCAATCCGCAAAACCAACTTGGCCTTTGGATGTGCTCTGGCAACTTTCATCAACTCAACATTCATTGTCAAAAGTCATCATCCGGACCCCATTATTGCCAGTGTACTTAATTTGAGACACTTGTTTACAAGGATTTGCATAGATAATCCTCTCTGGAGGCACCCCAAGACTTTGCACCAATTGTATTTCAGTCTTGCTAGCACAGTCAAATCCTGTCCCAGTGGCAGTGAGGGTCTTCACAATGGCTCTACTGTCATTACATTTGACTGCATAAAAGGGAGTGACACGAGAAAGAGCTTTTAGCCATCTTCGGTGTTTCTTCATAACATCTCTGAGGTCTGCTACATAGAAGGCATCCTTATCATCAGAGGAGGAAACTTCATTGATTTTTTGGTCCAGAATGTCCTTGGCAGTAAAACCTTCATCAAGCAAGTGGCAGTCAAATTCTTCATTACTAATGTTGTTCATGGTTTTTTGATGTTTTTTTGAAACACTAAGAGAAGGAATTTAAAGAAATACTTCCAGCTTCTCACAAAGGCAATTCTCCAGGAATTCTGAATCCCACTGCGTGTGCCCTCCAAGCAACAGTGGAAATGTTCTTAGAGCATCCGGGTGCCACAGGCCAGCCCTAGGGAGAAGCCAGAAAGCTTCTGCCAGCGTAGAGCCAGAGCTGGAGCTGCAGGAGTGCTTGGCTGCCCCGCCACACCCATCAACACCTGGCTCCTGCCTGCAGGAGACGCTGGCCCGATGTGGCGCTGGAGCAGCTGGCAGAGGGGC
The DNA here is from genome assembly GCA_963574655.1 of Perodicticus potto. Classification (NCBI taxonomy): domain Eukaryota; kingdom Metazoa; phylum Chordata; class Mammalia; order Primates; family Lorisidae; genus Perodicticus; species Perodicticus potto. The sequence goes on from CAUYRH010006916.1 coordinate 23,547, forward strand.
TGCCAGGACGATGATTTCAGGGACCGACCTCCACATTTTCAATGTCAATAGAAAATGGGTTATGGAAAAGCTGTATGTCCTGTTCATGGAGATGAAGCTCTTTAAATCTAACTGGAACTCCTTTTGCAACATTGAGGGTATTGTGAAGGTATTTAAAGGAAATTTAAAATACAAAATAAACATTAGATGAAAAGAGCTAAACATTCATGCTATTACTATTTTTTAAACTAGAAAACTATGTTTTGATTTTCTTCTGTGATAGACTGTCATGATATATTTTGATTTTTGAAAGAAAACAAAAACAGTTTGAGGAAATGAGGATGAAGTAGTTAGACTTCAACAACAAGCATTTATTGAGTTCCAACTATGTTCCCTACACAGATCTTTTGTGTATCTCAGGTGAAATCTGTTGACATTTGAAAGGCTCACAGTAAAATAAATAGGGTTCTCACAGTCCTTAGGTGTTCTACATAATTGAGGTTAGTCTTGGTTTTGTTGGCTTAGAAATTGAGTTTGTCAATATGAATATAAATTAATAGAGATGTTGACATTACATTTATATTTCCACCTACATATACATCTATCCTTTTATGTATTTATTGATCACGGACAAAAACTTTTCTAGATACATGTATATAAAGAAGAATAAACACGGTCCCTTCACTAAAGGAAACTGTGAATATAAAAGTCTTTCCTCCATCATGTACAACATTATTTCAATTGTCTTGTTTAAAGGAGAGAAATTTGTCAACAAAAAGCTATGAACAAAGCAGAAAGTAGAGATAACTGGAAAATTGCAAGAATATTCAGCACAAACTATGAAAATGTTTGATTAGCTTTCTTTTCCACCCAAAACAAAATACATTTCCATATCCTTCATCTCTCTCTTCATTATGATACAGACACACATAATGTACTTTGTTTTTGAGCTTCTTTTTATTCTCTCTGCCTCTCTTTTTGATACAGAGTTTGTAAAAATCATGACCACAATGTGCACATATCACTGATATGTTCAAAGGGAGTAAAGTATAGTAATGGTTTCTAGAGATTGTAGAAAATACATGAAAATAATAGACCTAAAATAATTTGGTGATAAATTTGTGGGATATTATTTTTAAAAGCAATTGTTGGACCTGTGAGAGTTAAGTATATTTGGAGTTGTCCAGATGCAATAGCTCATGCCTATAATCCTTGCAGTCTGGGAGGCTGAAGTGTGAGAAAATAGAAAAATTAGCCGGGCATTTTGTCAGGTGCCTGTAGTCCCAGCTATTTGGGAGGCTGAGGCAGGAAGACTGCTTTAACCCAGGAGTGTGAGGTGCTGTGAGCTAGGCTGTTGTGGCTAATGCCACAACACTCCAGGTGGGGCAACAAAGTGAGGTTCTATGTCAAAAAAAAAAAAAAAAAAAAGACTAGTTGGACTTGTCTTTGTGGAATAGATGACGTTCAGTCTTAATGTAGAGGGCAGATGAGCAGGGGTGGAGGGGGAAGAGAATGATGACAGAGTCCCAGGAATTAGTGTAGAATGTAAGGTTAGCTAAAGAAAATGCTCTGTGTTTTTTTGAAAGAAATGGTTAATAAAGTCCATCAAATCAGTATTGACATATAATTAGAACATATTTGATTATTTTACTCTAATTATTAACAGTTTTACCCTTTTATTAGTTTATAATTTGAAATAGAAGAGTTTGAAGTTGCTCTGGTTATTATTTTATTTTAGAATTGAAGTGGGAGATAACAGTAATAGAAATTTTATTTGATATGTATGTAGTATGTACTATGATAGAATTTACATATACATTTCTACTTTTGAGACATTTCTACATATATTTATTCTTTTGTGAAATACATTGTTTTTAAAGCACGGTGGGCCTTATTTTTGTTTTGTTGCTGAATAAGTTGAGACACAGAGAGGATTTCTTGACCTCTCCCAGGTGCATTTGGTAATGAGCTCTGCTTGGAAGTCAGGTCTTTCATGATGATGGTAAAGAAATACTATAGTAAGAAAATGCCTAAAGTAACTTTTATATTAACATAAAAATATTTGATAATGTTTATATATCAATATTAAAACTCAGACTTAAAAAGCAAAGAATATTATGTGAAAATAAGAGTAGGGGAAAATTTCCTTTGGTTGAGATCCAGCAGTTCTCAACCATAATCATATTTGAATATTTTAATTCAATTAGAATGTTTGTTTGATTTAAAAAATAGTTATTTTTAGATCATTGATTTTAAATGTAGAAAAAGAAGTCATTCCATCTATTTATAATAACAAATTCAAATTTAGAACAGATTTTTATATTAGTATTTTAATTCAACATGCTTTACTTGAGTTATGTTTGTATGTGTGTGTGTGTGTGTGTGGGTGTGTGTATGAAGAGCTGATTTTATTTTATCAGATTGTTCTTGAAATCCACTTCATGGGGCCACTGAGATCTTTGGATAATACAGTGGTTCTCAACCTTCCTAATGCTGTGACCCTTTAATACAGTTCCTCATATTGTGGTGACCCCAAACCATAAAATTACGTTGCTACTTCATAACTGTAATTTTGCTATTGTTATGGATCATAATGTAAATATCTGATATGCTGGATGGTCTTAGGCAATGTGAGTAGACAGCATTTACCAAAGTGTCTCACCCATGCTGCTTGGCTGAGTGGGAACCCAGCCTTTCCAGTTGCGAGTCCAAGGTGCCATTTTCTGACCTAGGCATCAGGTGGAGGCTCACCTTTGGGCTGAGTTTGGGCTTGAATTGGCTGCATTTCCCTCCTGGCCAGGGAGAGGCAGGGAAACCAGGCTTTCCAGCACAAATCTGGAATGATGTCCACGGTTCTTCAGTCGGCAGCTGTGGGAACTAACCTCAAGTAAGCTGCACTCCCCACAGTTTCCTGCCAGTGTAGCTTGTGGGAGAAGGGCACCTGCTCTGGCCAAAGCTTCAGGGCACTATTTCAGGAGTATGAAACTGGGCTGGGTTCATTCTGATGCAGCTGTAGCCCCACCCAATGAGGAGGTCCAAGGAGTCCAAGCTCTCCTGCCTACTCCTAGGACAATTCCTACTGTCCCACTAGAGGCTGCAGTGTGACTGAGAAACAAGTGGATAACGCTCCACCCAGCCTCTTGCTGCATGATTTGCCTGGAAGAGGCTCCACCCTCTGTGGTCACAACCACATGGTGCTATTTTGAGAATTTAAAGCTGAGCAGCCCAGGAAAAGATGTGGAGATGGGGCCCTCCCCTCCTTCATCTCCCTAAATCTGTACACAGTTATTAATGCAACCAAGCATGAGTTTTTGACACACGTGAGCTGCTGGACAACTACTGCTAGGCTGATGGGGACACTGGGAGAGGGTACTTTCCCAGCAGAAATTTGTTCATTTTGCCCAAGCGGGTACTGCTCATTTTCCTCCCTCTTTAGACAGGCAGAGTATTTCCAGCTGCCTAAACCTGGGAATGTCAGCCCCTGGGTGTGTTACCTTGCTGTATCCACAGCCAATGCTCCCTAGCACTCACGCAGACCACAGCAGCCTTAGGTGACTGGTGGGTCCTAGAGGAACTGTGGGTATCCCTGGGCTTGGGCCATTTAGGGCAGACTAGTTTCAGCTGAGAGAAGACAGCAGCATGCAAAAGGCCTGGTAGGACAAGTGATACCAGGGCACCGCTTCTCTCAATTCAGACCCATCTCTTCCTCCTCCCCACCCTGACACTGTCAAGGCAGCCATAGCTGTATCCACCTGAGACTGATGGAGTTTCCACATGGAAAGAATAATCCGAGGCACACGGAAGTGGCTGCTAACTTCTGACTGAGCACTTATCACACACAGGATTCCACAAAGTTTGGAGGACACTCAATTCCTCCCCAACAAAAGCCATAGCAATTACTTTAATGTTCTCTCTCCAAATTCTGTGCTGCTTCTAGGATGAGCTTCCTTGGGACAACCGCACCTCCCTGCTAGAGCAGTGGAGCCACATCCTCTAGCAATTATGGTAGCCCTGTACACAGCAGGGATGAACTGCCCCTAACACCTCTGCTTCAGCTGGCTAGCGTAGGAGCTGGAAGTTTGTATGCTTCTGTGTCCCCAAAAGACAGAGATCTCTGTCATTGCTGAGAAAGGGAGGGATGAGCTGCGTGTGAGTCCCATAGTTACCTAACTACTAATTTCATCAAGAGGAGCCCACCTCTCCTATCCTAGGCTCAAAATGCATCCACCCTTCTACCTGAGTTTTCTCCTGGAGCAGGACATCACCCCACTTCTCACTATCACAGAAATCGCCTGAAGTCAGAGATACTTAAAAGCAAGCTTGCCAGCCTGGTCCTGGTCTGGTGCTCTCGGGAATCAAGCTTACCATGCAAGGGCCAGGGATCTCAGAAAACCCTAACCTAGTGCTCCACTGCTGGTACCTCGGCATTCTCCCAGTGGTCTGAGGTCTACCTGACCCAAATCTCTAGCAACACCACAGTGGTTACCTATTTTCATGAGCTGAATTGCAATTTTCCTCTCCCTTTCTGCACTGGGCAGCAGAGTTCTCAGCTGAGGAAAATAAGTAACTGTAAAGGTACCTTTTGAGCTGAGGAAAGTGCTTCCAGATGAGAAAAGATTAGCATAAGAACTCTGGCAATAAAGAAGAACGAGTCTTCTTGACACATCCAAAGGATCACAGTGTTTCTCCAGCTGTGGATTCTAACCAATAGGAAATTTTGAAATGTCAGGTATAGAATTCAAAATGTGAACTAAACTAAGCTCAGTAGGATCAATGAGAAAATTAAAAACTAACACAAAGAAATGAAAAAAATGAAGAACATGAATGAAAAATTTACTAAAGAGATAATAATAATAAAACCCAGAACTACAGGAAATGGAAGAAACTTAGAAAATTTCAAAATACAGTGGAATGTCACAACAAGAGGCTAAACAAAACAGAAGAGAGAATATCAGGGCAGGAAAATAAGTCTAACAAATTTTTTCAGTTGGTGAAAAAGAAAGAAAATAGAATTAAGAAAAATAAACAAAATCTGTGAGAAATAGGGGATTATATATAAAGCCCAAAAGTAAGAATCGTAGGTATTCCTGAGGGAAAAGAAGCAAAAGCAAAAGCATGGAGAATCTATTTGAGAAAATGATGGAGAAAACTTCCCTGGTTTTGCTAGAGATTTAGATATCCTGATAGAGAAAGGTCAGTGAGTTCCTAGAAGAGTGGCAAAATATATAGTCATCAAACTGACCAAAGTCAAAGTGAAGGAGAAAGTGAGGTAAAAGAATCAAGTAATTTACAAAGGAAACTCCATCAGATTAACAGCAGACTTCTCAATAGAAACTTTATAAACCAGAAGGCCTTTGGGGTCCATGTTCAGTTTTCTTAAGCAGAAATAATTGTCAGTTAAGAATTATGTGTCTAAAGTTTCAAAACAGAAATAGAATTAAAATCTTTCCCAGAGAAGCAAACACTAAGGGGATTCGTCTTCAGTAGAACTGTTTCTCTATTGACATTTACTTGGTCCACTACATTTCGCACATTCAGTGCTCACTTTGGATGCACAATTTGATGAGTTTTTGCAAAGTTTTTGTCCATTCTGCTCAATATTGATCACCCTATCTCTCTTCAATCAAGGATGCTTTTTCCCCTCAGAAAAATGTTTAATCCATTTGTACACTGCCATTTTATTCATGGCATTATCCCCATAAACTTGGACTAATATGTCCTAAATTTCACTTTCACTTTTGCTAAGTTTAATAAGAAATTTATAAATGTTTGTCCATTGCTCTAATTCAAGTTCGGAGATTCTCACAAAGGCACACAAAACAAACAACGATAATGAACACCACTCAGCAAGACATGCACCTCAGTGTGAACACAGCTGTGAGGCGCTGACGTACCAAGTGATGAAACTTTACTGAGCTATCTGAACAGTGATGCCAACGCAAGCACATGATGGCAAGTTCATGAACTTAACATTGTGCCTTGTATACAACAATTAACCCAAGATGAATAAAAGACTTAAATGTAAGACCTGAAACCTTAAAAATGCTCAGGAAAAAACCCAGGAAATACCATCATTGACATTGTCCTGATTAAAGAATTTATGACTAAGATCCTAAGAACAAATACAAAACAAAGGAAATAAATGTGGCTTCATTAAGCTAAAAAGCTTCTGCACAGCAGATGATACAATCAACAGAGTTAGCACACAACCTACACAACGGGAGAGAATATTCAGAAGCTATATATCTGATAAAGGCCTAATATCCAGAATCTATAAAGAACTCAAGCAAATCAGTGAGAAAAAAAGAGCAACCCCATTAAAAAGTGAGAAAACATGAGTAGACATTTTCAAAAGAAGAGAAATAAATGGGCAAAAAATATGAAAAAATGTTTAACATTGCTAATAATTAGAAAAATAAAAATTAAGACCAGTGTGAGATACTACCTTACCCCTGTCAGAATGACCATTATCAAAATGTCAAAAAACAATAGATTGTAGAATGGATATGGTGAAAGGGGAGAATACACTGTTGGTGGGAATTTAAATGAGTACAATCTGAGAAAATCAGATTTCTTAAAGAACTAAAAGTAGATCTCCCATTTGATACAGCAATCCCCCTACTGGGGAACAACCAAAAGAAAAATAAATTATTTTATAAAAAGGATGTCTGCACCTGTTTATTTATCACAGTATAATTCACAATTGCAAAGATATGGAACCAACTTAAGTTCCCACAAAGTGATGACTAAATAAAATGTACTGTGTAAACACATACATACACTCACAATGGAATACTACTCAGCCATCAATAAATGAGAAAATGTCTTTTGCTGAGACTTTGATAGAACCATTTTCTAAGTGTCATTATTCTAAGTGAAGTAATCCAGGAACAGAGAATCAAATACTGCACTTATTGGTGAAGCAAAGTAATTAGCATGCATGGTCATACAGAGTGACTTAATAGACATTGGAGACTCAGGAGAGGGTGGGAAGGGATGAACAATGGAAGGTTACCAGTTCAGTACAATGTACAGTATTAAGGTGAACGGCATATTAAAAGCCTAGATTCCTCCACTATGCAATTCAGTTATACAATAAAAAATCACTTGTATATACCCAAATTTATTTAAGTAAAAAACAAATAAATAATTAGAAAAATAAAACTCAGTGTGCATAGAAAATAGAGTATTAATATTGGATTTGGGGAACCTGGCTGAATAAGTGGATATCCTCCTAGGGCAAAATTCTCTTTGGACCTCATTTCCTTTATCTGGATGATTACAGGGTTTGACTGAATGATACCTGAGGTCTCTCCAGTTCTCTTATTTTAGAATTATTCAAAACTGGATGTCATGGCACAGTAGGCCCGAGACAAAATGCCAGTGTAGCTGGAGGTTTCATACTTCCAGACTTAACATCACCTGGCTGAAGTGGACATGTTATTATTTTCATTCATGCTATTAATATTAGTGTTTTACAGTTCTTTGCAGTCACTTTCAAAACTTGAGTCAACTCTTTTACAACTTCTAAGGGACTTGGTAAATGATGCAAATCAATGATACTATTACATAAGATGCCAACATTTTTTTTAATCATTGCTAAAGGCTTAATGCCCTGAGAATCATAATAATCAATTTGAGAATAATTAACAATGTTTTATGAATTTTGTTTTATTCAAGTGTACAAATATGTGTTGAATAACAATAAAGAACTAAAGAAACAAATATAATTAGAGAAGAGGAAAAGTAGATATTGGAGATATAGTCAGGAGGAGAGTTCTATGTTGATTATGGCTAATTTCTAGAATTTTGCTGATTCTGAATTACATAGTTTATCATTAAAACTGTATGCAAAGGATTCTGTATAGACTAGAATTCCTGAATTATGGTTGAAGATAGTGAGACCTAGATTCACAAAGAATCAGAGATATTATCAGGCTCAGCATTGGATTTGAAAGTCCAACTTGTGAATAAGGAATTTCATTCATCATGCAGACTTTTTAATTTAACTTTACTTTCTGAGATGAAGTCTCATTCTCTTGCCCAGGCTAGAGCACCATGCCATTAGGCTAGCTCACAGCAACCTCAGACTCCTGAGTAGCTAGGACTGCAGGCATCTGCTATAGAACCTGGCTAATTTTTCTATTTTCAGTAGGGATGGGTCTTGCTCTTACTCAGACTGGTCTTAACATCCTGAGCTCAAGCAATCCTCTTGCCTCAGCCCCTCAGAGTAAGGATTATCCTTGTGAGGCAACCACATTGGCCATGATGCAGACTTTAGAACTAACCAAAATGGAAGTTATTGAGGATAGATATCTACTCAACCTAATCGAGACATATTTGGCAGCTGGGCATGGTGACTCAGGCCTGTAATACTAGCACCCTGGGAGGCCGAGATGGTAGGATCTCTGAAGGTCACTAGTAGGAGATCTGACTAAGCAAGTAAGATCCCATCTCTACTAAAAATATAAATTAATATATATTATATTATATAATTATATAATGTTAATATATATTATTATATATTAATATTAAATATAAATTAGCCTGGTGTGGTGGAAGATTCCTATAGTTCCAGATACTCAGGAGGAAGGCTTGAGCCCAAAAGTTTGAGAGTTTAGGTTGCTGTGAGACAGGCTGAGGCCACAGCAGGTTAGCCCAATTGTTAGAGGTGGAGTCTATCTCAAAAAAAGATGCTTGGGGAGTAAAGTTTCACAACCTCTGCTTAGGCTGGGGTAGAAAATAATGAGTTCCCCATTCCTGCGAATATTAGAGAGAGATTAGGTAATCATGTGATAAGGTGCATTAATGGGATTCATATAATTGATAAATAAATGTAAAAAATGACCTCTAGGTCCAACTTTCAAAGTAAGATTTTTACTTTTTTTTTTTTTTTTTTTGAGACAGAGCCTCAAGCTGTCACGCTGGATAGAGTGCTGTGGCATCACAGCTCACAGCAACCTCCAACTCCTGGGCTCAAGGGAGTCTCTTGCCTCTGCCTCCCAAGTAGCTGGGACTACAGGTGCCTGCCACAACGCCCGGCCATTTTTTTTTTTTTTTTTGGTTGCAGCCATCATTGTTGTTTGGCAGGCCCAGGCTGAATTCGAACCCGCCAGCTCAGGTGTACGTGGCTGGCTCCTTAGCTCGTTGAGCCACAGGCACCGAGCCAACCATTTCTTTTTTTTTTAAGACAGAGTTCCACTCTGTTGCCCTTGGTATAGTGCTGTGATGTCACAACTCAGAGCAACTTCGAACTCTTGGGCTTAAGTGATTCTCTTGCCTCAGCCTTCCAAATAAATTTTTAACATTTTATCCCCACACCAACTTAAAGGTATTTAAGCTACTGTTGATAAAATGGTCTAAGTCATTTCCTAGGGAATGCTATCAGTTTCACAGAAGTTTCTCTGCTTCTCAGTTGTACATAAGAAACCTCCAGTGTGTGAGGTAAAGTTCTATTTTCATTGGTTTGACTGGTCATATGGAGTTCCTAAAAAACCATTTAAGCACTGATCTCATTTTGTACCTTCAGTTGATGTCATCTTTTGTGCTATTACTTCCCAGTGCCAGTTTTATTGGGTTTGAACATTCATTTCCCAGGGTTGCACACCCAAGTCATTAACCTGGCATGTGTGTGCTAACGGCCTCTGAAAGCAGGTAGTTTGCACCTATTTCGTTTTGACAATAGTTAGGTTGTAACTGAAACTATATGGGGTGTCCAGAAAGTTCACATGAAATTTTTTGCACATGTACTTCATGGACACCCTGTATGTATATTTTCCTCCTCTTCCCTTAGAGTCTGAAAGTTCATTTGGTTTTCCACCATTACCAGTATTGCTAATTGTTTGATAGCTCCTCTGTCACCCTACGTCAATAAAAAATTGTGTTTTCACATCACATTCCTTAGCTTTTAATTCCCCCATCATTCCATTATACTCAAAAGATTTTAAAATATGAACTCTTTCTTTTAGAAAAGTGATTAAGGCTTTGTGGAGCATAAGGGTTGCTTATTCTCCTCGGGATTATCTGTGCTCTGAATAATTCACATGTATTGCTTTCCAAAAACAACTCCCAAGGCATCTGACAGCAGATAGGTGAGGGTTTCAGAAATCAGAGCTTCAGTTCTGTGCCTGGGTTACATGGTGGGCAAGATACTTCACTTCTCCACGTGTTCCTGTTGAGACTGACAGGATAATTCTCTTATGCCTTTCTTCCAAAGTTGATGTGATCATCACAAGGCCTATGGGTTTTTAAAATTTAAACCACTTAAAGATTTTGACTGGACTCTTATTGAATGGGAATTGATTTTCATTTCTTAAGACTCTATGGCTTGAGGTAAATCAACCAGTATTTGGGTATTACTTTTGTCAAAGCACCAGAGAGATAATCAAAGTGATTTATTGGGTATTGCACTGGGCCAGTAACATTTGGCTACCAACAACTCTATGAATTATTTTTATTGTTTCCACTTTGTAGCTGAGGAAACAGAGCTAAAAGAGTTCAGAAACTTTCCCAGACCCGCGGAACTAGCAAGTAGCGGGTTGGAGGTCCATGTTTTAGGTCATTCTAGGAGGAGGGACGAAAATAGTTCTAAAAGCTTTCTTAGGTCATGGGTTGGAAGAAAGTAAAAGGTAGGGAATGAAGCATTTGCTATTTCAGCTTTTTTTTCTTTTAATTTTAGCCAACTACGTCCAATAGCCTGTATGTTCTCCCCTTCCTTCCTGTCTACTTTGAAATTCCAACCGCTGCTGTCACTTTGAGGGTTTGCAGCCACCCTTCCTACTCCTCTCAAGTTTTTACTGTTTAAAGACCCTGTAACTCACCCATGGGCTTAAAAGCTCTGGTTTCTGCTTTCATGCCAGCGTCTTATCTTACTGTACTAATGCCATTTACTCAAGACTTGCCATGCCAAGAAGTAGTGCTTAACCTACTGGAAAAGGGCACTGTTGCTTCTGTCCCTTCTTTCTCCACCCATGCCTTTTTGCATGATACTAAGCTTGCCTGGAATATGCATTCTTTTCCATACCAAAAGAGAAGTTTTGCTTTTCCTGATGAAACATCAGTTCTCCTCTATAGCCAATCATGCCTTTCTACAGTCTTTCTCTCTCTCTGTTTCTTTTCTTTTTAATCAATTACCTGCATGGTTTTTATGCCCTGCCATTTTGGAAGGCACTCTTTTATACTCAGTTTTCTTTATACATTTTTGTCTCTGCATTTTCAGCATCACGCACAGACAGTGCCTAGCACATCCTTATGTAGTTACTTCAGCAAATGATTTAGTACTTACGTGTGACAGACCATAATTTTAATGGAAAATAGACACAATTGTAAAGGTAAACTCGAAAAGCCTCCTTAAAATTTTAGATGATATAGCGGGAGGCCATAAAGTTTGTGTGCAGTTTTAAATGTGTAAGTGATAGAGGTTGTTATTTCTTCTTTCAAAATTAAAAAGAAAAAGTCCTACCACTTGTCTTTTAGCATCTTTCACAACTCTGGATATTATCTTTAATGCTTTTTGTTAATTGATGGGATAAATTGACAGCCCATGCTTGACAGCCCATCTGTGTTTCTTGAATACTAATTTGTAAAACAAAATATTCTTAAGGTAGCCACAATTGAAATTATATTCAAAACCTGTGGTTACATATTTTAATAGCAGGAGTCTTGAGAAGAAAATAATTGTTGCTGTGGATGGTTTGAGACTATAAAGCAATGAGATACTGAGATACTAAGGAAATGAAGGCACAGCCACGCACTTGAAGTTTTTTAAAGTATGAATATTAGCCAGATTGAAGAATAAAGTTCTTTCTGAATTTCTCTTAAAAAAAAAAAGAAAAAGTCCTTTAGTTTGTTGATTTAAGCAAAAAGAACTCAATTATTATGACTAACACTATCAGAAGGTGATGTGATGGTTAATGGCCTTACTCCTCTGTTAAGTTACATGTAAGAGTAATATTGTTTTTCCACAATTGTTGAGGTGAATTCTGAGAAGTAGAAATATATATTTATGTTTCAATCCCTGAAATATTTACCTGTGATGAACCTGTACCCAGGCAAACCAAATCCCTGGAACTAGACTGTGCCAGCCCACCACACAGTAGACTCTTGGGGATCTCCTGCCTGCCAGGGGGGCAGGTGGATTTTTTGAAGCCCACCATTACCCAACTACAAATATATCAGTGCAGAAAAATGAATGCAGACATGGAGACTTTTAAACTTTTAAAACAGGAGCAATTTGGACTCTCACAGAGGAAAATTTCCAAGATTGGGGGTAGGTTGGCTCTTTATAGCCACACTGGATTCCAAGAGCTAAAAGAGACTATAGTTATAGGTAGGGATGATCCACGTTGTCAGGTGCAAAATACAGGAATTCCTCTGAATGTGCCATTGCTTCATGAGAAGTCACAGAGTTTCCATGTTTACAAATTTCTTTTCTCCATTTTCTCTTTCTTTTTGTTTCTAAAACTGGGCTTCTTTATATTAAGCCATTCCCCCCCCACCCCTTGGTTTTCTAATTATCTCAGTACAATGGTAATTGATTCTAGAATGTCAAAATGGAAGGAGATTAGGGAGGTCTTCCTTATGTGTCATAAAACATTTGAAGGTAGGAGTCTGGTTTAGTTTTGTTTTGTTTTGTTTTGGGGGAATTCCATCTTTATAATGTTAAGTGCAGAGCCTGCCATATTGCCATATTTTAGGTGTTTAAGAAATTTTATTGACTAAATTATGTAAATATTCATTAACCCCATTATCCATAATCATCATCTAAGCCTTGTTTTGGAGTTAAAGGAGGTGAATTCTAGGGTGATTATTTTTTCCTTAAGATAAAAAAAGATAGAGCTCTATTTTAAATTGACAGTTTGCTCCTTATTTTTGTTATAAATGAGTGGACTCATTTATGAGTCATATATGATAGGACTTTCTGATCTTCTATAATTAATGTTTCTGATTATATGAACTTTTAAAATTCTAAAAGTTCAATTTTAAGGAAAAAGAACCCTGACAGTGATTGGTATTTAGTGCCTGTGATTTTGCTGAAAAGTTGCACTTCAATAATATAATTTTTCTGTTTCCATACCCAGAGACACCTATAACGCTTAGAATGACTCTCAGCCTTTTGTATCTATAATCTTTTTGTTTATTACTTTAATCTATTTTCACTATCTTACATATTTTGAGAGCTTCTCAAATTTATTTTACATAGTTTATTTTCTTTTATTATATATAGGATGAATTCTACTCATTGACAATGTTAATGAGTACCATTATTAAAATCTTGGCTCTTATAGGATCTTAATTATATTCCTTCTTGTTTATTGTATTCTATAATCTTTTTTTCCATCTGTTTTATTTCTTAGAGTTTTGTGTTTTGGTTATATACAATGTCTATAGTCATATATCCTTTTATGGTACTAAACAGATTTTTAAACTCTTTCCACTTTTTAGGAAAAGTATCTATCTTCCACAAATAGACCAATATCAGTTGATTGCCTCTTTTTCTGAGTCCCCAGGATGATACTGTGTTTTTCTTCATAAACATTGATTTGTTTGTCCCTGTTTGTGCTTGGAGGAAGGACTGTCTATCAAGACTTAGTGTTTACTCTTCTTGACTTTGCTGGATCTCCCAAGATCCACCGATACAGGACAAATGAAACTGCGTCATTACGAGTTCACTTCTCAGAGTCTAATCAGATTCCAGTGGGTGAATTCCTATGAGAATTGATAATGTGTCTTTTTTTATCTCTCCAATTCTTACCTCTTCAACACTCTACATAGATAGTGTGCTTGAAAAATTGCATTACATTCTCAAGGGCATCCTTTAAGGAAGATTCATCTTGTCTACATCCAAGCCAAAACTCTTAGTTGTAAGGGCTACACACTCCACAACATGGGGACCCCATTGCTCTTTTCCCAAACATCCTACATTCTAAGATATTTTCTGGAATTTGACATCTGTGATGGATATTGTAAGAGTAATACGGTAAGGAAGAAAGTTGGACAGTAAAGTACAGCAAGCCAGATACTTAAAGTAGTAACCAAGAGACAAATAGATGGTATTTAATTATCTGGCTGATAGTGATAGAAGTGTTTGAATTTTAGACACAAGGGACAAACAAAGAGACTATGGTATTTATTGGCAAGGCATAGCACTTTTTGAGGGGAGGGGGAGTTGGTTTCATTTTATTTGTGTGCATTTTATCTCCCTCCCTCCCTCCCTCCCTCCCTCCCTCCCTCTCTTCCTTCCTTTCTTCCTTTTTTCTTCCTTCCCACTTTGTCGCTCTCAGTAGAGTGCTGTGGTATCAGATCTCACAGCAACCTCAAATTCTTGGGCTCATGCAATCCTCTTGCCTCAGCCTCGACAGTGGCTGGGACTGTAGACATCCACCAGCTATAGTCTGGAATTTTCTAGATTCCAGATTATTTATTGGTATAAATAATCCAATATTTAATGCCTAGCTATTTTTTAATCTGGATTCCAGATTATTTTTTGGAATAATTAATCTAATACTTAATGCCCAGCTATTTTCTGGCCAAAGGCCTATCTATTTTATTTATTTTTTCAAAAAACCAACTCCTTTTTTCATGAATTTTCTGAATGATTCTTTTGTTTTCAGTTTCATTGATCTCTGATTTAATTTTGGATATTTCTTTTCTTCTGCTGGGTTTAGGCTTAGATTGATCTTCTTTTTCCAATTCCATCAGATGGCTTGTGAGTTTGTTGATACGCTCTCTTTCTGTTTTTCTAATGTAGGTTTCTAAAGCGATAAATTTTCGTCTCAGGACTGCTTTTGCTGTATCCCATAGGTTTTGGTAGTTTGTGTCTTCATTGTTGTTATACTCAAGGAAGTTAATTTTTAGAAACAGAATCTTTCTCTTGCTTGGGCTGGTCTTGAACTCCTGAGCAAAGGCTATCCATCTGCCTTGGCCTCTTAGAGCGATAGGATTATAGGCATGAGCCTCAGTACCTGGCCTTGTGTTTTCTTTTAAATGTAGTTTTTTGGCTATATCGCCTCAGTAATATAAGTATTGTGGTTTTTAGTTCAATTTTAGGGCATTATAGGTCATGGAAATTTTTCCCATTTTCTTAGAGGTGGCAGCTATAGTTTTTAGTGTAACATTTGTTATATACAACTATATTGATGTCCATTTATTATCTAGTAGACACCTTGATAGCATGTAGCAAGTACTGTTCACCAACTACCATTTCATATTAACAACCTTAAGACATATTTTTTTTTACATTTTAAGTTCCCAGAGCTCCTTTTTTGCCTTACTTCAAAATTCTCCAAAGCACTAAAATAATTTAAAGGAACCCTAGAATCAAAAAATCGCTGAGCCGTCGATGAGGTGCAGCCTTTTTCTTCAGAAAAAGGTTACAATTTTTAATTAATAACAAAAACAAATGTAACTTTGTATGTGTTTTTGTGATATATTATATGCTTGATAATTATCTTTTGAATTATGGCAAAAATCAAAATTCTGTACTAAAGATAATAAAACTAGTTTTAATTTTTAATGAAAAAATTGATTTTTGATAGAAATTCAAATGAAAAAATGCTCATTTTTCTAAGTTATATATTGGAATTTCAAGATTTCAAATTGAAATCAATTTAGAAATTAAAGAAACTGTGTCTTAGATCTGCCTGTATCTGGTGTGCCCATTTGGGAAAATTACTTAATCTAAGGGATAATACATGGTTGGAATTCATCAGTTCATTGATTAATTTAGTAAATTCAGGTCTGTGATAATTACTAAAGGTTTCTCTAGAATCTGTACGGCATTGATTTTCCAGTTCTTCCTGCCGTGGTTTTTTTTTTTTTTCCCTAATAAAATTGTACAAGAAAGAAGAGAGAGAAGTCATTGACAGAGAGAGAGAAGAACTGCTCTGACTAAAACCAAAGTCTGGAGACAGAGAACTATATTGTGCTGTATGTTTCTATTTTCTTCCTAGAAACCCTGTAGGGTCCATTATAAAGTCTCCTGGTTTTCCAAGAGTAATGGATGTAAACCGTGACATAAAAGATTGTCATTGTATCACAGGGTATAATATATGTGAACACATCTAAAATACACAAATTTCATAAAAATAAGTTTAGTATTTTATTTTTCATCAAGTTATTTTAAATTATCTACCATCTTTGCCCAATTCATTTTTTATTCCAAATATTTCAAAGATCACATTATATCATATTTACTCTTAATTATGTCTAAGGTTTGTAGTATTTAAATGAAATCACTAATATAAATTGAATTTGATCAAGCAGATAACAATTAAATATTAATTTATAGAAATATATTTATTACTAATGTGTGGCAATCCCAGGTTTTCTTTAATTAGTTTATTTTTATTTCAGATTAATATGAGGGTATAGACAATTCAGTCACATTTTTTGTGTTTATTAGGTAGAGTCCAAATTGTGTTTGTGTCCCTCACCCAGGAGGTGTGCCATATAGCAAATCCAGTTTTATTCATGGTCAAGCACATATGTGGTGAAATACAAGGTTTGACCAAAAGGCTACATATTGTTATGTATTTGTAAAGATGTGTGATAATTGTTTTTTTTTTTTAATTTTCAAGTATTTAAAAGTATTTAAATAAAATCTGACAACATTATGGAAAGTTACATGATATGATTGAAATGCCCTTTTATATGGTTTTTAATGTTACCCCACAGCAAGTCTCATTACTTCTGTAATTACTAGGTGTGCTTTTATTTATTTTACTTGCTGATAGAAATTGACTGCTTTCATTAATTGTATCAGTTAGTTTAAATAAAAAATAGGTTATGCATATGTTAACAGAATTGTTTGAGTTCCAATCTTCATTGAAATGATTTCCTAAGAACTGATTGCATAAGTGGTGGTAATCTTTCCTATAATAGCTAGAAATTCACATTTCAATACATCTAACAGTAAATGTTCAGTAAATGTCTGCTACCCGGACAGTATGATTTATTTATAGCATCTGAGACTGAAAGTATAATCAAATAAATCTATAGGATACAATAGTGTTAAAGAAATGTTCTCAAAGTTATTTAGCTCCTCAAGATTATTTCATAAACAGGTCTGTACATTCCCAACAAAACAGAAGGCTGAAGCTTATATTTTCTTCTTTTTTTTTTTTAATGAAGTCATTTTTACATAGATCATGTATACATTTATGCCGTTATGGGATTCAATGTGTTGATTATTTGTACAAATTGGAGTGCTTACATCCTACTAATCAACATAGCCTTCACTTCATTTACCCAATTACAGCGTTAAGACATTTGTGTTCTACACCTAATAGATCCAACTTGTACTTGCAATATGCTCCTTAGGTGTGGTCCCCCTAGTAACCCTCCCTCTATCAACCCACCCCCCCTCTGTTTCCCTTTCCCTTTCCCTCTCCCTACCCTTCCCTCCTTCATCCTAGGCTATAATTGTGTTACATTTTTTCATATACAAATGTGAGTGATTGTAAATTGTTTTCACAGTACTACTGAGTATTTTGGATATATGTTTTTCCATTCCTGAGATACTTTACTAACAAGAATATTTCCCAGCTCCATCCATGTAAACATAAAAGAGGTAAAGTCTCCATTTTTTTTTAATGCTGCATAGTATTTCATGATATACTTATACCACAATTTATTAATCCATTTATGGGTCAATGGGCACTTGGGCTTCTTCCATGACTTGGCAATTATGAATTAAGCTGCAGTGAGCAATCTGGTGCAAATATCTTTATTGCCAAATGATTTTTGGTCCTTTGGATATATACCTAGAAGAGGAATTTCAGGGTCAAACGGCAGGTCTACATTTAGATCCCTGAGTGTTCTCCAAACTTCCTTCCAAAAGGAACATACTAGCTTGCATTGCCACCAGCAGTGCAGAAGTGTTCCCTTTTCTCCACATCCACGCCAACATCTGTAGTTTTGGGATTTTGTCATGTGGGCTACTCTTACTGGAGTTAGATGGTATCTCAGAGTGGTTTTGGTTTGCATTTCTCTGATGATTAAAATGATGTGAATTTTCTCATGTCTGTAGACCATGCGCCTCTTTTCTTCAGAGAAGCTTCTGTCCATGTCTCTTGCCCACAATGAAATGGGATCACTTGGTTTTTACTTAGTAATAAGTTTGAGTTCTCTGTGGATTCTGGTTATTAGACCTTTTTCAGAAATATAACTTGCAAAAATTTTCTCCCATTATGAGGCCTGTCTATTTGCTTTATTTAGTGTGTTCTTGGAAGTGCAGAAGCTTTTTAATTTGATCAGATCCCAGTGATGTGTTTCTGATGTTACTTCAATTGCCTGGGGTGTCCTTCTCATAAAGTATTCTACCAGGCCAATTTTTTCAAGTGTTTCCCTACTCTTTCTAAGAATTTTTGTAGTTTTATGTCTTAAGTTTAAGTCCTTTAGCCAGTGAAAGTCAATTTTTGTTAGAGGAGAAAGGTATGGGTCCAGTTTCAGTCTTCTACAGGTCGCCAACCAATTCACCCTGCACCATTTGTTGAATAGGGAATCTTTACCCCAATTTATATTTTTGATAAGCTTATCAAAAATCAAATGACAATAAGTGTCTGGAGTTACCTCTTGGTCTTCATTTCTGTTCCATACATCTACCGCTCTATTTTTGTGCCAGTACCATACTGTTTGGACTGGTATCGATTTATAGTATAGTCTGAAATCTGGATGTGTGACTCCCAATTTGTTTTTATTTCTGTGTAATGTCTTGACTATTTGCAGTTTTTTCTGTTTCCATATAAAATGAAGTACTAATTTTTTTCAGGACTTTTAAGTATGATGGAGGTGCTTTAATAGGGATTGCATTAAATCTGTAGATTGCTTTAGATTTTAGCAATTGTAGATTTTAACAATGTTGATTCTTCCCAACCATGAACTTGGTAAATTTTACAATTTGTTAACATCTTCAGCTATTTCTTTTCTCAGAGTTTCATAGTTCCCTTTATAGAGATCTTTCACGTCCTTAGTTAGATACACTCCCAGATATTTCATCTTCTTTGGCACTATTGTAAAGGGACTAGAGTCCTTGATTGTTTTTTCCCCTTGACTATTGTTGGTATGTATAAAAGCTACATATTTGTGAGTGTTAATTTGGTATCCTGAGATGTCGCTATATTCCTTGATTACTTCTAGGAGTTTTCTAGTTGATTCCCTGGGGTTTTCCAGATATATAATCATATCATCTGCGAAGAGTGACAGTTTGATCTCCTCTGGTTCTATTTGGATCCCTTTGATTGACTTCTCTTGCTTGATTGCAAGAGACTTCCATTACAATGTTAAAAAGAAGTGTAGGTAGTGGGCATCCTTGCCTGGTTCCTGATTTGAGTGGAAATGATTTCAGTTTTACTCCATTCGGTACAATATTGGCTGTGGGTTTACTGTAGATGGCCTCTATCAATTTAAGAAATGTTCCTTCTATACCTATTTTCTTAAGCATTCTGATCAAGAAAGGATGCTGGATATTATCAGAAGGTTTTTCCACATCAATTGAGAGAATCATATGGCCTTTGTCTTTTAATTTGTTTATGTGATGTATTATATTTACGAATTTACATCTTTGGGACCCTGGGATGAAACCCACCTGGTCGTGATGTATAATTTGTTTCATGTGTTGTTGGATTCTGTATGCCAGGATCTCATTGAATATTTTTGCATCAATATTCATTAGAGATATTGGTCTATAATTTTCTTTTTTTGTTGAATCTTTTCCTGGTTTGGGTATCAGGTTTATATTTCTTTCATAGAATGTGTTAGGAAGTATTCCTTCTTTTTCTATGTTTTGAAAAAGGTTAAGTAATATAGGTACTAGTTCCTCTTTAAAGATTTGGTAGAATTCTGATGTGAAGCCATCTGGTCCTGGGCTTTTCTTTTGGGGGAGATTTCTAATAGTTGATGCTATTTTAGAACTAGATATAGGCTTGTTCAACATTTCCAGATCTTTCTGGCTAAGTCTAGGAGGGTGACATGTCTCCAAGTATTGATCTATTTCTGTTAGATTTTCATACTTCGGAGAATAGAGTTTTATGTAATATTCATTAAGAATTTGTTGAATTTCTGAGGAGTCTGTTGTTATTTGGCCTTTATAATTTCTGATTGATGAAATTAGGTATTTTACTTTTCTCCTTTTTGTTAGGTTAGCCAAAGGTTTATCTATTTTATTAACCTTTTCAAAAAAACAGCTTTTTGATTGGTTGATCTGTTGTATAATTCTTTTGTTTTCAATTTCATTTAGTTCTGCTCTCATTTTAGTTATTTCTTTTCTTCTGCTGGATTTAGGGTTGGAATGTTCTTCCTTTTCCAGTTGCTTGAGATGTCCCATTAAGTTGTTGACTTCCTCTCTTTCCATTCTTTTGAGGAGGGCTTGCAATGCTATAAATTTCCCTCTGAGGACTGCTTTTGCAGAATACCAGAGGTTTTGATAGTTCATGTCTTCTCATTTGTTACAAAAATTTGGCAATTTCCTTCCTAATCTTGTACATAACCCAGCTATCCTTCAGCATGAGGTTATTTAGTTTCATGTTTTTGTGTGCATATGCAGATTCCTGTTGTTACTGAGTTCAATTTTTATTCTATGATGGTCCGAGAAAATACAAGAAATGATTTCTATTCTTTTAAATTTGCTGAGGTTAGACTTCTGACATAAGATGTGATCAATTTTGGAGGATCATCCATGGGCTGATGAGAAGAATGTATATTCAGTTTTGTTAGTATGAAATGTTCTGTAGATGTCTGTTAAATGCAAATGTTGGATGGTTAAGTGTAAGTATAAAATTTCTTTGCTTAACTTCTTTTTGGAAGATCTATCCAACACTGCCAAAGGAGTGTTAAAATCTCTGACAGTAATGGTGCTGGAGGAAATCAAGTTGCTCATGTCTGTTAGAGTCTGTCTAATAAATTGAGGAACATTCTGGTTGGGTGTATAAATGTTAATAATTGAAATCTCATCGTGTTGAGTGTTGCCCTTAACAAATATGAAGTGATCATCATTATCCTTCCTTACTTTTGTTGTTTTAAAGCCTATTGTATCTGTAAATAAGATTGCAACACCTGATTTTTTCTGCTTTCCATTTGCCTGAATTATAGATAACTATCCCTTCACCCTGATTGTATGTTTGTCTTTTAAGGTAAGATGAGATTCTTGAATGCAACAGAGATGTCTGGCTGGAGTTTTTGTATCCAGTCAGCCAACCTGTACCTCTTTAGAGGGTAATTTAAGCCATTCACATTAATTGAGAGTATTGATAAGCCAGATAGTATGTTGGGTTTTGAGTTTTTCTAAAGCCCAGTGGACATTTTTAATGCTTTTGCCACTGTGGAAGTTGGAATTCGAACAAAAGTTTCTGAGTGAGTTTACTTTGGTGGTCGAAGATTGTTCTGGTCATTATTTCTTCAGGATATCTGAAAATATCCTGGAGAGCTGGTTTATTCATGGCAAATTTCTTCAACATGTGCATGTCTAAAGTATTTAATTTCTCCATCATAGATGAAACTCAGTTTAGCTGGATACAGGATCCTGGGTTGAAAGTTATTTTTTTTAAGGAGATTAAAGGTCGATGACCACTTTCTTCTAGCTTGAAGGGTTTCAGCAGAGATATCTGCAGTCATTCTAATGTTCTTCCCCTTGTAGGTTATGGTTTTCTTACATCTGGAGGCTTGTCGAATTTTCTCCTTCATATTAACTTTTGTGAAGCTAATTATAATGTGTCTATGAGAATTTTTATTTGAATTGAGTTGTGCCAGTGTTCTGAAACTGTCTGCTATCTGAATTTCAGATTCTCCTGGCATATCTGGAAAATTCTCTTTGATTATTTCATGAAGTAAAACTTCTGTATCCTTCACAGCAACCTCATCACCTTCAGGTATTCCTATAAGGCAAATATTAGATCCCTTTGAATTATCCCAGAGCTCTCTGAGAGAATTATCTGTTTTTGTTCTCCACTTTTTTTCTTCATTCAGCATTTGGGAATGTTCAAAAGCTT
>CAUYRH010006918.1:0-26134 GCA_963574655.1 Perodicticus potto
AGAAAAGGAAACACTTCTGCATTGCTGGTGGGAATGCAAGCTAGTACATTCCTTTTGGAAGGAAGTTTGGAGAACACTCAGGGATCTAAATGTAGACCTGCCGTTTGATCCTGCAATTCCTCTTCTAGGTGTATATCCAAAGGACCAATAATCATTTGGCAATAAAGATATTTGCACCAGATTGTTCATTGCAGCCCAATTCATAATTGCCAAGTCATGGAAGAAGCCCAAGTGCCCATTGACCCATGAATGGATTGATAAATTGTGGTATATGTATACCATGGAATACTATGCAACTTTAAAGAAAAATGGACACTTTATCTCTTTTATGTTTTCATAGATGGAGCTGCAAAATATTCTTGGTAAAGTATGTCAGGAATGGAAAAAAAAATATCCAATGTACTCAGTACTACTGTGAAACCAATTTATATTCACTCACACTTGCATATGAAAAATGAAACAACTATATCCCAGGATGAAGGAGGGAAATGGAGAGAGAGGAGAAGGCAGGGGGGAGGGTCAATAGAGGGAGGGTTAGTCGGGGGACCACATCTATCGAGTATATCGCAAGTACAAGTTGGATCTATGAGGTGTAGAACACAAATGTCTTAACGCTGTAATTGGGTAAATGAGGTGAAGGCTATGTTGATTAGTAGGATGTAAACATTCCAAATGGTACAAATAATCAGCGCATTGAATCCCATAATGGTATAAATGTATTCATGATCTATGTACAAATGACTTAATAATAATTTAAAAAAAGATGTCTACACTCCCGTTTTACTGGAGTGTGACTTATAATAGCCAAGATAAGGAAACAGCCTAAATAAGTAAATAACCTAAATGCCCGTTGACTGAGAAATGGATGTGAAAATATGACGTGTGTACACACACACACACACACACACACACACACACACGATGGAACGTTATTCAGCCATAAAAAAGGATATCCTGCCATTTTCCACAACATGGATAGAGCTGGAGGACATTACGCGGAACTAAACCAGACACAGAAAGTCTCGTATGTTCTTCCAGGGGCTCACACACACAGAGGCAGAGAAGGAAACGGTGGGCACCTGGCGTGGTGGGAGAGGAGCTGACAAGGTGGAGATCAAAGGATAAAAAATAGCAGGTGTGCGGGATAAGCCAGTCTAGAGATCTAGTGTATAACCTGGGGACCAAAGTCAATCAGATTGTATTGCATTAGGGATTTTTGTAAAATAAGTAGATTTTAGCTAATCTTGTCACAAGAAAAGCAACAAAGTGAGATGACCCACATGTTAGAGTGCTTGCCGTTGTGACCATTCTACTGTCTGTGTGTATCCCCCGGCATACCGTAAACCTCAAATATACACAATAAATTTATTTTTGAAAAGAAGAAGAGGTTAGAAAGCTATATTGCTAACTCTCTTTCTGCCATGTGCAGGTGCAATGGGAACCTGGGGTGGACACCCCTGAAGAAGCCCTGCAGGACCAGAGCACCCGGCCCTTGGACCCCCAGCATCCAGAGCCACAAGAAATCAGTGCCTGTTGTTTAACCACCCAGTTTACGGCATTCTGTTACGGCAGCTCGAGCTAAGACGGCCAGAAATATAAAATCTCTCTGTTCTCTAGGATTTTATATTCTACTAAGAGGAACAATAAATAATAAAATATGTGTCAGGGAGTTTAAAGTGCTGTGAATGAAAGGAAAACAAGGGCAGGAAGGGGGGATCTATGAGGCCGTCATCAGGGAAGAGCCGTGAGGCCATCTGTGCAGAGATTAGCATGAACCATTCCAGGGGAGAGCAGCAAGTGCAAAGGCCCTGGGGGTGAGAAGCTGCCGTCACCCCAGACCAGCAGGAGGGTGGGGCGCTGAGAGGCCAAAGGACAGGCGATCTGAGAGGTCGAAGTGGTCCAGAGGAGTTAGGGGCTTGGAGGCCACAATTAAGGACCTTCAGTTCTGCTCTCGTGGAAGGCTGGAAAGCACTGAGAAGCAGGCTGTGATGTCACATATCCTATCTTGTTTTCACTTTGGCTGCCACTGAGACATCAGCAGGGGAGGAGAGCAGGGTGGGGAATGAGTCACCACCAGGGCACCAGGGCCCAGAGGGGCAAGATGACAGAACTCCCTGCTGGCATCTGGGAAAGAGTCAAGCGGAGTGTCACAGGGGATAGAAGCGCACGCTGAGGTGAGTGAGCCTGAAGGTGGGGCAGGTGTAGCCCCAGGCAGCAGAGTGAGCTCTTCCTTCCAAGGCCATCCCTGTGCCATTCCAGAGCCAGGCGTGGTGAAAGGTGGCGAGTCCCCCCTTCCTTCACCCTGAGACTCTGCACTTAGGGCTCTAGTTGCAAAACATTATTGATATTTGACTTATCCAGAGAAATTGCTAAGGCGCGGATTGCGGAGACGGGCAGAAATTCTGACTCTATAGGCCCAGGGAGGGTCCGAACATCCAGTGGTTTTCAGCAGCCACCCAGGAGGTGTCGCAGGGAGCTGGCGTCTGGGCTCTGAGAAGTCCAGTCGTGGGAAGATGCTTCTGATGTCTGGTTGTTGTCAAGGACAACGTGGGGAAACACACATCTCGCGGGCTGTTGAGGTGACCTGTGCCAGCCCGTCTCTCTGGATCACCTCCACGGAGATCTTGTGAGATAAGCAGGAAGCAGACACGAGCACGGACGGCACCCGGGACACACCCTCTGAGCCTCACACCAGCACTTGCTGAGAGGTGGCTCAGCAAGACTTGCACCATCTCCCTGTCATTAACTGACCAGAGGTGGACCCCTGGTGTTGACCGCAAGGTGGCAGGCTGGGAAAAGAGCAGCCTCGCTGTGTCTGTTGACGCCATGCACTGGGACAGCCTTCAGGGTCCGTTCCCACTTTTCTGATGAGAATTTATTTGTAAGTTGTGAGGCATAATGAAAAACCTCTAATAAGGCCCTTTTAAGGTCTGTATATCCACCATGGTACTCGCAGCAGTGATCAAATTGGGCAAGCTAGCTCTACGTGACCAGGGACACTGCACAGGACAGCTTCAATTCTAATCAGGCAGTGGGACTCTGCAGCAGCTGTGGAGTCACCATGTCACAGACCTTCTTCCTCTGGCTCCAATGTGTATATGGTAGACCCTCTGTAGCCGACCACCTCCCTACACTGACCACCTCTTTAAGTGGACCTAATTTCCACTACTGGACACGCACTCCATGTCTGCCTCGGCGCAGCAGGCCTGGTTCCTATGTCAGCCACCGCTGCGTGTTGACTGGCTCGTGGCAGTCCCTTGGGTGGTCAGCTTAGGAAACACTGTCTGTTCAGGGTGTGTCCATAGTGACGCACAAGCAGTTCCAGTTAAAACACCGATGCCTGGACTCTAGGTTGGATGTTCTGAACGTTTGAAAACCCACTTTAAACCAGCTTCCCCACATGATTCAGATATGCAGCCAAACATTGGCTCTGCTGATAAAGACCTTTCCCAGATATTCTGCTGGCTGTATGACTTGGAAAACACAGCAGCTACCTTTGGAAATATAAATGCAACTGTCCCTTTGTTACAAGTAGGCGATTCATGCTGAGGGGTGGCTTGGAGAATTCTGCTGTTCTTCACTACAGAGGACACCGAGGAGTGCCATATGGATCGCTCTGCAGTTTAATCACCATGAAGAGGTAGACAAAGGGTTTGTGTCAACATGAAAGTCTCTAACAGTCGTGTCAGAGGCTGAGACACACTCGGGTGAGGTGCTGTGTCAGCTGCAGAGCGACCCTCCAGGCTTGTAGCCTGCTGCCTGCCCAGGTCTTCACCCATAGCAGATCAGCACTGAGCCATCAATAGCGCTCCTGGGAGGCCAGTGACTTTGAGAAGACCTGGCTCAAATTGTGAGTAAAAGGAGCCAAGAAAGCTCTGGAACCCACCAACTGCAAATGACAACAGCAATTTGTGGGCCACTGTTTTCAAATTCCTTTTCAGGGCATGTGGTTCTGGAGTTCAGAGCCACGGTGCCTCCTTGGTATCTGGTGTCCAGCACACAAACACACTTGCAGATCTACCACCGTGAGGCTCTGGGGAACTTGCTCAGGCTGAGGATGGAAAATGCTCAACTTTCTGGAGTACAAACTTCCTGCTGTTGACTCTGAATCCTCCAAACGCCTTTTCTCAGGCAACTGTACGATGACCAGGAATGTGCGTTGCTTCTAGACGAAAGCCAGAACATGAAGCTCTCGACTTGTCCTTTGGACAGGCTGCCCAGGGCTTCACCCATAACAGATCAGGTTTTGCACAGGTTTTCTTTTGGACGGCAGGATGTTACCATCCCCAACACCCATGAAGGGTACCTGCTGTTCCAAGTTCACCATTTCCTCCTGACTCTCCTCCCACCCCTCCCCAAAGCCCCCTGTATTTGAGGCCAGACTCACTTCCTTCTGAAGCTCCCATTCCGCTGATCCGTTACAGGTGTGGTGCAATGCCCAACACTTTCAGAGACGTTTGCATGGCTCTGCGTCAGGCCTGCACAGACCACCTTCCTGCTGTCTCAACGCTGGGAGCCTACGGCCTTCTCTCTCTCCGTTCTCTCTCCTCATGACCCGTCCATGCTTATGGCATCAAGTACCAGCTATATTAATGTTTTCTTAATTGTATTCTAACTGCCACTAATATTTCCATCTTTCACAACCTCTGAAGTTTAACATATCTCATTACAAGGACAGCTACTCATAGCTGTAGTTCGAGTACAAGCAGCTGTAGTTCGTAGCTACATCAGATTTTCCAGTGACATCCCTTGGGGATGTTCTAACACAGAGTAACAGAACCTTAGTGTGGAAATGGTGGGGGGGGGGAGTGCCTCTGATGATGCGTGCTTAACTGTGAATACGAGGCATGACAATTAAATTCACGAACTTATCCTAGAAAAAGTGCTACCTGCCTCACTGCTAACTATCTATCACTATGGCCACTGGATGGCCAAGGGGAGAACTTTGGAAGTGAATGTAGGGATATTCCTCACTGATGGGCAGCACATTTTCTAGGATGAGTTCAAGAAATTAACTTTCTGACCTCGTATGTCACCCAGAGTTAACTTCCACCGTGCAGTCAGGCTGGGCTTCGATGCCTGTGGGAATTTTAGAGCATCTCCAGGCACCCCCCCACAATCCCCGCACTTCTTTTGTTTCTCATCCTACTCTACAGAAATGATAATAAAAACGAGAGCGCAGATGGGTAAAGAGAAAAAAAGTCAGGCCCGAGTTCTAGGTACCTTGTGTGGAAACAGCTGGGTAAGCAGCGAATTTGAGGCATCGGCGCCTCTCATTTGGATAGCGTGTGGCCACCTCTGTTTGTCACGCTTAACATGAAACTATAGACAACATTCGCTGAAGAACGGGAGTCTGCTCTCCCAAACTTCCAAATAGTAGCTTTACTCTTTCCTAATCAGCACCTCCAGGTGGCTTCAATTTGTTTAATGTGAACGTCAGAGAGTATCTCGACTCATAATGGTGGTGAGTAAATTCTCCAATTGCATTTTCAAATGACCTGATCTCATTCCATGAGGATAGTTACAATCAGCACTGCTGTAAGGCTTCAGTCTTCAGAACAGGTCTTAGAGTTTGGAGTCTTCACCCACATTTCAGTCCAGAGGGTTTGTAAGGTTTCAGTTAAGAAATCATCTAGAAGTACAAAAGTGCGTTCCTTCAGCGCTGCCTCGGGCTTCCTCCTGCCTGGGGAAAGTGATGGCTGCTGTGGAAAGAGCGAGTCAGAGCAGAAGGGAGGGCGGGGAGGGCAGGCCGGCGCTGTGGACGGGGTTCTTTGGTCATGCTCTGACCATCACCATCTCTCCCAGCCTCTGTTTAAATGAAAAAGACATTTTCCTGTCCCTCCATCTCCAGCAAGATTTGTGTGTACAGCAAAGTGGTGCCTGGTGCTTCTGATTTTAAATATTTCACCAAAAACGGGGTGTATGTTTATTTTTTCTCTCTCTTAAATGAGGCAGGTGTTCCACTAAGACCTGCAAAGTAAAACATGGTTTTACAACATGAAAGCAGAGGAAACATGTCACTCGTCCTTTCTTCCCTTCACTTTCTGAAACAGACAGTCCTTCCCTTCCGATCCACATCCCGCCCAGCATGCCAGGTCCACTGAAATCCTGCCTCCCCCATGGGCATACTTCTTCTTCGTGACTCTGGGATGTTCTAGTAACAGTGAGCAAGCACATCCATCAGCGTGTCACGAAGTTCCGAGCCCTGGCCACGGCATTTCACGACACCGTACCCTCCTAGGCAGGTGCCCCGTGACCCTCACTCTTCAGGTGTGTAGCAGAAAGCTGAAGGCTCTGATCTGTGCCCGCATGTCCAGGCCTTCCCGTCAGTCAGCAAGTGAATAGCCACGGTCAGAGCCCAGCTGTCCACCCCCACTCCAGTGCTCTGTGCCCTGCAGGAATCCCGCTCAGGGAGTCCGGTAAGGCTTATTCCTCCATCTGCAGGCAGGCTGCAAAGCTTGTGGTGCTGCTCTTGTCTTGATGTTTTTTGCCTCCAGTTAATCACCTCCCGAAAGAATGTGTGCAGGCCCACTGCTGAGATCTCACGAGGAACTGAGAGACTCACAAATAGCAAAGTCCACTTTCAGGTAAGCTCCTTGTCCCATGGCTCATAGGTTCTAGTACACATAACCAGTGTTTAAAATCACACTGTTCCCAAGCAAATGCCAAAATAAGAAAACCACCCAGTAACACACTGGAGTAAGATCTGGGTGAGTGCAGACACCCAAATACAATAGTCTCACCCCCAGTTCGTGTCTCTGCCCTGGATCCCACTCAGCAGGGACTATGGGTGCCCCAGGAGCTGAGCATGTGAGATGCTCTGATTTCAGACCCCACTCGTCCCAGGGAAGGCCATCAGTCTCCTAGACGTCCTGTCTGTCCGGATAGTCCTGGGACATGGTCTCTCCCCAGGACGACTAGTGTAGCAAGGATGGGGAGGGACCGTGGAACAGGCCACCTGGGAAAATCTCAGAAGGGCCTGTGAGTCTCTCAGGATGAGAGATGAGCAAGCAGTGCTGTGGCCCTAGGATCCGCTCACTGCATGAACCAAGTGCCTCAAAGAGAGGCTCAGGGGATGGGACAGAGGGAGTCAGCTTTTTCTGGCCTGCGGGGAGTGGGAAGAGTGACAGGAGGGAAGCGGACGCACAGGAAGGGGTGTGGGAGGAAGACAGGGTGGGTGCAGGAGGGAGCTGGCCCCGGAGAGAGGACGCCAGGCCAAGCCAGGCTCCGGGCCCCACCTGGGCACAGGCCCTCTGAGGAGCTGCAGAGAGGGGAGCAGGGTCCTCGTGTCGGGAGCACTGCCCTGACAGGCTGGGAATGTCAGCCTTCCATGGAGTAGCCCTCTGGGTGCCACTTGTCCAAATAGTAATAAATCACCAGTAAATTCCTGGTGCTGTTTGGAAGGCCCAGACTTCAAAGCCCCTAATTCACAAACAGGAACCTTTCATTAACTCTGGAAAAAGAATTTCACTTTATTTCAATTTGTGAATTCTGGTTATTTAGTGGAAGCATATACTGCTGACCAACCAAAGGTGCTGTTTTGAATCAAATGCTTTTTATTCTAGAACCGTCAGACACTGAAATTATGTGTTTAAATGCTTGACCAGCCTCCATCTGTACCAAATGTTTGAACTTACTTTTATAAAAGATGAGACAACTTTGCTTTTTAGTTTTTGTTGTTTTTTTTTTAAAGCTGGTTTTATTCACTAGATACCGTAGACAAAAAAAACCCCCTTAGAACTGTAACATTTTGATTTTCTTGGAGTTCAAAGTACTACCTTTCTCCATTAAATAATTTAAAGCATCTTTTTTGAAAGAGGGGAATAAAAGCAAGATCTAATCTGGAATTGAATGCCTTGTGGTGGGTTGTTTTGCCGGCTGGTCGCCCAGTGGTTCCCCTGTTTCTTCTCTTCTCTCCCCTCCTCGCCATGTGTGGGTGTTCAGCGCCAGACTTATTTCTTTCATCAGATCCGTGCAAAAGGAATAACATTCTCTCTAGTGAATATCACTGCTGCTTGGACCCGTAAAGTTCAGGTTCTTTTGGTTTTTATGAAGAATCCCTTCATCACATAAAGAAAATATTCAACATTGATCTTCAACAAGAGCATTAAAGAGCAAAGTGGGGTCTATCTTATTTTCAACTGGAACAACCATTTCCTTCAGGCCTGGTGTGAGTATCAGATGTTTGACTCTTCCAGGAATACAGGTGAAGAAGGATAAACATGCAAGTTTGAAAGAAAGCAAAAAAGAAAGAAAGAAAAAAGGCAATCCAACATTTATTTTCTGTAAGCTGGTGGCAGAACATTTAACTGCCAGCCACTGACAAGGTTTGGAAAACTCATCAGTGGGAAAGAGGCTAAAACACAGCTCAGGCCTGGGTGGTCACCAACAGGGGAAGAAGGGCTGGCTGCAAGCAGTGGGCAAGAGCCTCCACATTGTGTTTCCACATGACGTTCTAGGGATCTGCTTTTCTACATGGCTAAGAGAGCGGAACTGTCATCGTCCCAGTGAAAGCTCAGATTAAAGTCATGCCTTGAGGAAACATCTCACGTAAGCTGCAGAAAGCAGAGCTGACACATCGTTGTTCCTGCAGCCTCCAGTGGGCTGGTGCACACTTTGCATCCTCGTTTCAAGAATAAAATTGTCACACTGCAGCACATATTATGCCCATGGTCAGATGGATTTGAATATCAGTCTAGAGTAAAACCCTTTTCTAGTATCAAAGACTTTTTGTTTTGTTTTGTTTACTATAAGACTGGCTCTGCATAAACAGAGACCAAGACACCAGTTAAGCGGTAAAAATGTCACCCAGCTCAACAGTCAAAACGCTAAACCCAGCACCCTTTAGAAGCACTTACATACACTACCAATTTAAGAAATAAAAAGTAAATTTGGGGGGTCAGAGAGGACCTCTCTGCTAAGTTAACCATGGTGATAGCATTGATGTGCACTGTGTATTTGTTGTTTTTGTTTTTGTTGTTTAGTAGAAGTAGTCTGCAAACAGTCCCTGTTTGTTTAATTAGCAAGCTATTTTGTTATTGAGATTTATAATCACCAAAAAATACATGCAGACGTTGTTTGCTTCCCTGGAGAGGCAGCCAATGGCCCTTGCAAGGCAGGCTAATTTCAACACCAGGCAGATTTCAGGTGCTGCCCTTGCAGTGTACAGGGGTCAGCTCTCTATCAGACCAGCACGTATCTCTGCATTGGTGTCAGAAATACAGGACAGCCTCTAGAGCTGACCGCCTCCCTACACTGACCACCTCCTTCAACTAGCCTGATTCTCCCAGCCTGGACATACACCACACGTCCGTATCAGCACAGCAGACCCAGCACTGACCACCTCTGAATGTTGGCCAGTGTGCTGCCGTCCCTTAGGGGTCAACTTCTAGAGGGTCTACTGTAATTTGAAGGTAATGTCTCCCAAGCAAACATTTTTCTTTGAACTCAAGAACAGTTGTTTCTCCATGAGGGCTACCTAAATGGAGATTTTTTTTTTTAATGAAG
The DNA here is from genome assembly GCA_963574655.1 of Perodicticus potto. Lineage (NCBI taxonomy): Eukaryota > Metazoa > Chordata > Mammalia > Primates > Lorisidae > Perodicticus > Perodicticus potto. Next base: position 9,508 of record CAUYRH010006918.1, read on the forward strand.
CTCTCTGCTACCTTTTAGGAACAAAATCCAGGATTCCATGACGATCTCATGCTTATATGGCTTTTTGCTCCTGCTGTAATATACACAGATGTGAGCATGGGACTCTGAGCCAGCCCGCACCTGCTTTTCACGGAGTTCTGCCCACTCAGAAGGAAGCAGTGGCCGCCACATCTTTCTAGAGAGACAGCACGGCTCACGCTTGTCTCCACATAAGATCAGCCCCCTTCTCTCTCTGCCTTATGAGGTTTTCTGTAGAACAGGCTCCCACAGGCTCTGCTCATGTTTGCCTCTGTCTATAAAAATCACAATGGCCCGTATTTTTGGAAGCTGTACATGATAACATACAATTGGTTTCAATAAATTTGCTCAACACATTAACCAGTTGTATGACTGAATTGGTCTCAGTTTTTGCACAGATGTGGCTTCCAGAAAATTATAGTATTTTTGAGCATTGCTCTGGGTGCCACATGTCTTGAGAAGAAAACATCGCACAGATCAAGAAGGGTAACGTCAGCCCTCATAACAACTCCCACGTCCTTTCCAAGCGTCTGATGTGTTAAGTACACACACTTCCCTGTGGGCATTGCTTCACCGTTGAATCTACTTTTTCTTCTTATAGTTTCTGCTCAATGATACTATATCGATCTGGTTTTGGAAGAAACACAGGTTATTTTTAAGTTACATGGTAATGACTGGCTTGTGACTTTTAATGACGCAATCTAAGTCAATAGAAAATCTCCTTTGTCTTTGCATATGTGTCTGTGAGTATATGTAATGATTAATAATTAATACCATATATTGTGATCCTTTCATTAGGAAGATCATGGTCTATATATTGGTGAGATGAAAGAAGAAAAGAGGATAGAGGTCATCAGAGAATCCTGGACTTGGGTCTTAGCTTAGGTTCTTGTCACCTGCACAACTTTGGACAAGTTATCTTGCTTACCTCATACAGTTGTTTCAAGGACTAAACTGTATAATCCAGATGAATATTTAGACTAGTATGAGAGTAAAAGTATTAGGAAGTGACAGCTAATATTAGGAAGTGTTGCTCAATTATCATTGCTACAGAGTTCTCTTTCCAGTGTTCAGTAAACCACATCTAAATGCAAACTTCTTTTTGAGGATATCAGTTAGGACATTGTCCTTAAAACAGAATTATGGCTAAATATTATGTTTCTATGTTTTCTAACAATTTTTACATGATATAAAAGTTTAAATAGAAGTCAGTTAAATAAAATCTTTCTTAACACTTCCTCTTCAAAACGATAACGTTATTCATTAAACACTTTGAGAACCTTTAAATGGAACAAATTGATATTCCTGTCCAGCAAACAGACAGAAATGAGGACAATGTAGCTCAGAGGAGAGCACTTTGCTTACTGACCAGGAGGATCAAGTCCAGGCCTTTTCTTTGCTCCTGATTAGCTGTGTGATTTGAAGCATAAAGAATAAAATATAAAATTATATGATTAAAAATTACATGGATCATAGTCAAACTGGTACCTAGAAGAAAATTAAACTCCTTGTCATACTGGCAGTATTCTAAAAGGAAGCAAAAATTAGCCTAGGGTTAAATTGAATAGCTAAAAGTACAAAGATATGATTTCACCCCAGTTTAAATGGCTTTTATCAAAAAGACAGGCAATGGTGAATGCTGGCAGGGATGTGGAGAAAGGGAAGCCCTCCCGCTCTGTTGGTGGGAATGTGACTTAGTGCAACCACTACAGGGAGCATTATGGAGGCCCCTCAAAACACTGAAACAGAGCTACTGCATGGTGCAGCGAACCCACCGTAGGGTGCACATCCAAGGGAATTCAGTATATCATATCAGAAAGCTATCTGCACCCCCAAGTATATTGCAACACAACTCACAAATGGCAAGATACGAAATTAACCTTTGTGTCCATCAACAGACAAACAGGTAAGGAAATTGTGGTATATATACACAAGGGAGTATTACATAGCCTCAAAGAAGAATGAGCTCCTGCCATTTGAAACAACCCACTTGGAAGAGAAGAATATTATGTTCAGGCTGGGCACTCAAAGCACTCAGTGGTAACAGTGCCTGTCACATGCACTGAGGATGGAGGGTTTGAACCCGGCCTGGGCCTACTAAACAACAATGACAACTGCAACAAAAATAAATAGCTGGGGGCACCTGTAGTTCCAGCTACTTGGGAGGCTGAGGCACGAGAATAACTTAAGCCCAAGAGTTTCAGGTTGCTGTGAGCTGTGACGTCACAGCACTCTACCCAGGGTGACATGGTGACATAGTGACACTCTGTCTCAAAAGAAAAACCAAACAACCAAAAAAGAATATTATGTTACGTGAAATAAGACAATTACAGAAAGACAACTCTCATATGTTTTCTCTCACATGTGGGAGCTAAATATCAATGAAGAATTGATCCCAGGGAGACAGGGAATAGAATGACAGTCACCAGAGGATGGGACGTGGGGCAGAGAAGGGGAAAGGGGGCGGGGTGGTTAATGGGTACGGAAATAGAGTCAAGAGGCTAGATGGAATGAATAGTGCTGGACAGCACAACATAGAGGCTATAATCAACAATATTTTAGGGTGTGCTTTAAAATAACTAAGAGTAGAACTGGAATATTCCTAACACAAAGGAACATTAAACACCTGAGTTGATGGGTTCCTCAATTACCACGATTTGATTAATTCACATTGTATTCCTATATCAAAACATCATACATACCCTATACAGACAGAAAACCATTATGTATATATAATAATTACAAATACAGTACCTTTTAAAAATTGAATAACTACTTCCAGAACATGGCATGTGGATTCAAGCATGGATGATGGCTGATTATGGAGCAGTTATGTCATTCTGCCCATTTTTGTTGACTGAATTAACTCAACTATCTAGTATAATATTTTGGTTAAATCCCAGTGAATGCTTTGTAGTCGTTCAAACCAATGAGAAGCGAATCCTCCGGCCCAGATGTGAATGTGGACACACATATTTCATTCTCACCTTATCTTCCCACATGGGAGACGGCTGTCTATGAATCTGGTGCCTTGTCCTCAGAGATACTTTTAGAAAAGATGCATTTCCTTTGGGACACCCCCAGTCAGTTAACTGCTACCGGGCCTCCTCTTTGACCAAGGGTTTGGTTTCATGGGCTGAAAGAATTTACCATATGTGTTCACCTTTATTCCTCATTAAAGACAAAACAGAACATCTCACAAGGTTTGGAACCTTTAGTTCCAAAATGTTTCTTGACCTTGAGAACTTCAGGCAACTTGAAAGGAGCCCTTGGACCAGGGGCGGTGCACAGCTCCACTGCTGTGGGAAATTGTGTGATCCTGTGTAGAAAAGTGCATACAAGTCTGTGATTAAACCGGTGGCCAGAGTCACAGCTTGATTCCATGCAGCCCACAAAATGAGACATGAAACTCGGGGCCATTTTATAGAATGTACAGGGCCTGGGCCAAGCAGAATGAGTCCAGTTTCCACCTACTCCATAGGAGTTAGAGGCTTGTGCAGAAATCCTGTCAATGACCATCATTACTCCTGCCTAACAGGCTGACGGGCCCCTTCTATTCTCACCATCCACGCGGGGTCTCCACACTACAGGGAGGACCAGAGGGGGCGCTGTGCCCCAAACCCCAGGACAGGACCAAAGAGGGTGCTGTACCCCAAACCCCAGGAGAGGACCAGAGGGGGCACTGCACCCCAAACCTCAGGACAGGATCAGACGGGGCTCTGCACCCCAAACCCCAGGATGGGACCAGACAGGGCTCTGCACCCCAAACCCCAGGTAAGGACCAAAGGGGGAGCTGTGCCCCAAACCCCAGGAGAGGACCAGACGGGTTCTGTGTCCCAAACTCCAGGACAGGACCAGACGGGCTCTGCGCCCCAAACCCCAGGAGAGGACCAGAGGGGACTCTGTGCCCCAAACCCCAGGACAGGACCAGAGGGGGTTCTGCGCCCCAAACCCTAGGAGAGGACCAGATGCGACTCTGCACCTCAAACCCCAGGAAAAGACCAGAGGGGGTTCTGCACCCCAAACCCCCAGTGCAAATGAGGAAAGGTGGAGTTGTTACTTCTCCGTTATCTTCATTATCAAATTATCAACATGGCAATAGTAATGGTATTAATTACTCATACAGACTGCCTCCTTCTGTCCACATATTTTACCAGTTAGTTTTATAACAGCCCTAAAAGTAGGTGTGTTATTATTTTCACATTGTGGACCATGAAACTGAAACTCATGAAAGCTGAATAATTTGCCAACATCTCTGGCTAGTAAATAGTAGAGTCAGGTCTGAACATAAATTCATCCGATTTGAAGTTTGTATTTTTCTCACTATGCTATTCTTTTACTTTTAAGGCTACCCCCTTAAAAAAAATAAGGTATAATTGATATACCATAAAATTCACCCTTTTAAATAAAGTATGCAGCAACTAGCATGTTGCCAAGTTGTACATCATCACCACTGTCTAATTCCAGAACATTCATCACCCTAAAAAAGAAACAACACCTATTAACAATCATTCCCCACTTCCTCCACCTTGTAGATCCTGGCAACCTCTAATCTACTTTCCGTCTTTACAAATTTGCTTATTCTGGACATTTCATATAAATCCAGTCATACAATAGGTGGCCTTTTGTATCTGGCTTTTTCACTTCACTTCATGTTTTCAAATTTCATCCTTGTGGCACCGTTTCTTTTTATTTTTGAGTCAGGGTGGCCCTGGGTAAAGTTCTGTGGCATTGTGACAGCTCACAGCAACATCAAATTCTAGGGCTCAAGTGATCCTTTTGCCTCAGACTCCCGAGTAGTGGAGATTCCAGGTGCCCACCAACACGCCCAGCTGGCTTTCCCATTTTTAGTAGAGATGGAGCCTCACTCAGCCTGTGTCAAATTCCTGAGCTCAAGCAATCCACCTGCCTCAGCTTTCCAGAGTGTTAGGATTACAGGCATGAGCAACTGCGCCCAGCCTGCAATGTGTATTAATTAACACTCCATCTTTTTTATGACTGAATAGTGTTCCACTGCATGGATATACCGCAGTCCACTTAGCACTATTCAGCTGATGGTTGTTTTATTCCTTTCCACCTTTTGGCCATTATGAATAATGCTACTATGAATATCTTGTACTAGTTTCTGTTTGAACACCTATTTTCAATACATACCTAAGTACGCTTTCTTACTTTAATTAAATAAATCTTGTGTTTCAGAGATTCAAATTTTGGATTTCAATTCAGAAAATATTTACTGAGTGCCCACCCAATAAGCATCACCGGTCATTTAAAGGCTGTCTGCCACCCAGTAAGTCCTGGCCACTCACAGTCTCATGTTTTTTGGGTCAGGCATGGGCACAGGCATGCTCTTCTTCTTCCCTAACTAGGGAAAAAACAACTTAATATACAAACAAGTCTGAACTTACCAACCACGTTTTGGGAGTTGCTAGATTATGGTGCAATCTCGACACTATTTTGTCAAAGGGAGCTGAATCAGATTCTCAGTAACTACAAAGCCTTGAGACACGTAGTTAAAAGCGCATCTTCATACAAAGTGAGGAAGAGAAATGTGAACTTTGATTAAGGGCTAATAACTCATGATCATTCAGTGGCTCCATGTGCATTCTCACTGTGGCCCTCTGCTGGCTGCTAGAGAAGTGATGGAGCCTGGAGTCCCTGTCCCTCAGAGCTCCCAGGCTAAAGGACCCAGTGCAGCAAATAGGGAGTGGGGAGGGAATTCCATACAGGCTTTGTAGGGAAATTCAGGATGTCACTGGAGCACGAGGAGGAGCCACTCCCTTGATCTGGGGAGGCAAAGCTGAGTTCCCGGAGAAGTGCTGGCTAGCTGACCTGACAAAAGAGTCACATCAACTCAGCAAGGAGTCCACGGGGGCTGCTGAGCTGGGCACCTCTGGCAGGCCCATACCTTCGTAGAGCCACAGAAAGTTTAGTAAGACCAAAGGTCATAAGGGGTATGAGGGTGAGAAATGAGACAGGAATGGCACCTAGGAGCAGATCGTTAAAATGTTCATAAACTTTGTTGAGGGCACCAGAATTTAAAGGAAAGGGGAAGTCATAGGAACTTAATTATACTCAGGTAAGTGATATGATTAGATTTGCTTCCAGCTACAAGATGCATAATATTGGGGACTGAGGGAGCAGAGACAGTTCAGAACGCACTGCAGTAAGCTACAGTTCTGACCCAGGGAGTTCACTGTGACTATGGAGAGAATTTGACAGATACCTGGTAAATAGGATGCAGAATCTGCGAGGCTTGCTGGTTGACAGAAGAGCTGAAAGGCATGAAGAAGGAGAAGCAGCAGCCAGGGGCAGCCCCCATATCTCTGTGCCCTTCCCCATGGAGGCTTACTGCAGCTCCATCTTGGATGCTAATCCATGTTGATTTCTGGGTGATGCTGTGTGGGGAAGCCTCTAAGATTTCTGGTTTATCTACTGTTACTATAAATCCTGCCTTGGGCAGAGTCTCACGGCATTCTCGTCTTTCCTGGAGGGGGCAACTTCAATTGTCCTACACATTCCTTCACTGTGGCGATAAGCCCTGGGTGGGAAGGAAAGGCCTGGGATTCAGTTTCCCAGAGCCTGGCACAGGGCTTCTGTTCTTAAGCATTCAGTGTTTCTTTCTGAGAAACTGGATATGTCAGCCTCTTCCTCTAGCATCTCAGCTTCCCCAGCCTTTAGGGTAGGTTTGCATAGACCTGCCCACCACAGCACCGTCCCACACTCCCTCAACCCTTATCATTCATTTCACAGCACTCCAGGTTTTAACTGCCAGCATTCACATGTCTTTGATTGGGCTACGGGGCCCACTCTGTGGCCCTGCAGGAGCCCAGAAGTTTTATGAAATTAATAACCCCCAAGAGGCACTGTTGAGATGAAATTTGGAACCCTAAGGCATGCTCTCCTGTTCTCCCAGGTTCCCCAGCAGGTGGACCCCTGTTGCCCATTAAGGGGAGTGCCCTGACTGTGCTTACTTTATTGGCTATCTTCCTTTCCCTGGCTTCTTTACTTCCTTAATAGTTTTTTCTAGAATCAACTCCCAAATAAACTACTTGGCTAAAAATCTACTGTTGGGGAATCCAACTCAAGGCATCTGAATCGTACACATGGGTGGAGACCACCCCAAAGTCAGGGACAATGAAGAAGATACTCGTGTGTTGATGGTGGTGCTGATGGTGGGTGACATTAAAAAAATCAGGGACAGACTTGGGAAGACTCCTTCTGTAAGCACCAAGGCTGGGAATCCAGAGGACATGAAGGGAAAGTGTCCTCTGGGCAATAGGTAAGTAGGTCTGGGTGCTGAAGAGAGCTTAGCTGGACCATTTGGGGATGCACAGGAAGAACAGAAAGGGGTGGGCAGCCAAGCACAGACTCTCCAGCAAACCCACCACCCCAGGGCTGGCAGGGAAAGCTTTGCTAACTAAAAAGGTGAAAACGGAGTGACCAGAAACAGGAAGAAAACTGAGAGGTGTGGGTGCCACCAAGGGTGAGCCTTTCCAGGGACACATCGCGACTCATGTGAACTGCAGCTCCACAAGCTCCTCCAGCCCCACAGTGGATGCTGTGGGTTCAGCTCATCAGACTCATCCATCATTTCCCTGAGTCTGTTGTCCATCTCCTGATTCTGCCACCAATGTTATTAAATTGGGAATTTGCAGAAATGTCATACAACTTCTTGCTTTCCACTCCCGTAGCTGAAAGAACATTAGAATTTATCAGAATAAATTTCCTATGATTTAGCTACTTGGTGGTTAATGCACATAAATAAAAAAGTAAGGGAATATTAGATGAAAAAAAAAAGGTCACCTTTAATTTTTCATGACAATTTACTTTTTCTGAAAAATAGTATTCAGTATTAATGTTAACAAAAAACACCAAGTTCAACCCCCAGTCTTTTCCTGCCTGGTTTGCAATGTGCACATTTATCATCTTTGGGATTTTTATGGAAGCTCTCTTTGCTGCCTTTCTTTTTGACTTTCTTGCTTTGCTGACATGTTTAAGGTACATGTTTCGATGCTATGGTAGCTGATGTGATGCAGCTATCACAGCCTTTGTTTTTTTTTTTTTTTTGTCAAACTTGGAAAAAGAGGACTTTGTGTTTGCTTGCCTGTCTAAGTGGAAGGCAGAATCATTCTGTGAGCTTGCAGGGGTCCTGCAGAGGGAGCTAGGTCTGCCATTGTTGGCTGGGTTGGTTGTAGTCTGGGTGGTTGTAGGCTGGGTCAGTTGTAGGTTGAGTGGTTGTAGTATGGGCTGGTGGTAGGCTGGGTTGGTTGTAGGCTAGGTGATTGTAGGCTGGGTCAGTTATAGGTTGGGTGGTTGTAGTATGGACTGGTGGTAGGCTGGGTTGGTTGTAGGCTGGGTGGTTGTAGGTTGGGTAGTTATAGGCTGGGTTGGTTGCAGGCTAGGTGGTTGTAGGCTGGGTTGGTTGTAGATTGGGTGGTTGTAGTATGAGCTGGTTGTAGGCTGGGTGGTTGTAGTATGGGCTGGTTGTAGGTTGGGTAGTTATAGGCTGGGTTGGTTGCAGGCTAGGTGGTTGTAGGCTGGGTTGGTTGTAGATTGGGTGGTTGTAGTAGGAGCTGGTTGTAGGCTGGATGGTTGTAGTATGGGCTGGTTGTAGGTTGGGTAGTTATAGGCTGGGTTGGTTGCAGGCTAGGTGGTTGTAGGCTGGGTTGGTTGTAGATTGGGTGGTTGTAGTATGAGCTGGTTGAGGGTTGAGTCAGTTGTAGCCTGGGTGGTTATAGGCTGGGTTGGTTATAGGTTGAGTGGTTATACTATGGGATGGTTGTAGGCTGGGTCGGTTGTAGGCTAGGCGTTTCTAGCCTGAGTGATTGTAGGCTGGGTCCATTGTAGGATAGGTTGGTTGTAGGATGGGTGGTTGTAGGTTGGGTCCATTGTAGACTAGGTGGGCTGAAGGCTGGGTGGTTGGTGCCTTCCTCGACTTCACACAAGACCCAGGACTTCCCTATAGCAGTGCTCTGCTTGTGTTTGAAAAATCTCAGGTGTATTCAATTTTCTTTCTGAGTTTTCTTATTGTTTTACTTATTTGGAGAATTTCTTTGTGTGGTGGTTGGAGTATCTGGTGGCCTGTACACTTTACCTTTTGGAAACTGCAACATCCTTTTTCTTCACTTCATATCCTGCCACATGGTTGCTTTTGCTAATGTCCTATGACTGTTTGAGGGCTTGGGGGGGGGCAGAAGTGTGTGGGTGGGGCAGTGCAGTGGAAATATTTTATTTTGTCTATATATGATATTTTAAGTCACAGGGAGAGAGCCAGTGAGGAACCTGCAGGAAGGCTGCTTGTAAGTGTGCAGGGAGGACAAACGACCCCAGAGTCACACGGCTCAGGAATAAAATCAGTGTTATCCCTTCCTGGCTGTGTGACCTTGAGAAACTGACTCCTCTGATTTGTAGTTTCTGCATTTGTAGAAACAAGTAACCTCTTCCTGATAATGAGGCAGAGAAGAAAAGATTGCTTCAAACCATGTGACAAATGGCAAATGAACATGAGAACATGCTGAAAGTCCCCACATTAATCACTAGGAAAATGCAAATTAAAACCACAGTGATGTCACCTTACCCCTGTCATGATGGGTTTTATTAAAAAGTCCAAAAACAATAGATGCTGGCGTGGACGCAGAGAGAAAGGATGTTTACACACTCTTGGTGAGACTGCAGATCAGGGTGACCTCTGTGGAAAACAGTATGGAGATTGCTCCAAAAACTATGAGGAGGCCTTTCATTTGAGCCAGCAATCTCACTACTGGGTATCTCTACCCAAATTAAAAAAGTCATTTTATTGAAAAGACACCTGCACCCTAATGTGGGTTGCAGAACAGTTCACAATTACAAAGAGCGGAATCAATGCAAGTGCCCAGTAATTCACAAGTAGATTAATAAAATGTAGTGTATGCATACCATGTGTATTCAGCCATAAAGAATAAAAAGAATTAATGCCTTTTGCAACAATTGGGATAGAACTAGGGACAATTCTCCACCCGGTCATTAACCGATGATCACACATGTACAGAGAGGGAAGGACAACTCTGGAAATCCCGGGGGTGGGAGGAAGGGATGAGCAAAACCCCACCTGAACACTGTTTGGTGACGGGCTGCTTACAGTTGGGAAACATTACAAAAGTGATCCATGTAACCAAAACATTTGGACCTCTTAATATTTTGAAATTTTAAAAAAGATAAAAAGTAAAAATAAAATGAAATAAAATAACAAATGGGTAAACTGGGACTTCCTTTTGTCAATCTAGATCTTTTGGAATAAAACAGATTTTGAAGGTTAAATGAGGATCCAAGTAGAGATTTCGATATTCTATGAAGGTGAAAAGATCCAAAAATTTGCAAATGATGTAATTGTTTAAGGACATGGTAAGGATGGAGAGTGGAGACAGGGTTTAGGTTAGGGGCCAAGTGCATTGTCCGTTCCTCAAGTTTGGCGGAAACGTCGTCTTTGGACCACGTAGGGAGGGTAGAGAGTCTCAGCTGGGTCGGACGTCTTTCACAAAGGTCCTGGGGTGACCAAGCAACAGAGGAACCCTCGCCTGGCAGGTGCAGGCTAAGTAGGCAGTGGTGTGTGCTGGGGGCCTCAGGGCCTTGGCACAGGTTCTGGGTATTACCTTGCCCACATTGGGCAGCCCTTGAAGGGCTATGAAAATAGTAGTCTCATTCAGGCTTTAAGTGATGATTCTTCTTTCACTGGGAAAGCCTGGCTCATTGCTCTGAGTGTGCCTGGAAGCCCCTTCTGTGAGGGACGTGGCTCAGCTGTCAGACCCTGCCCAGGTCACGCCCTTCCAGAGCAGCCCGTGCCCCTGAACAGGGTCATCCATGCAGGAACATAAATGCTGAGCCACCTCTGCCCGTCCTGGGGCTGCCCCAGGGACTGACCAACAGCTCAGCTGCTGCCTCTGCCCTCTCCCCCTCCCCTTCTTCCTTTCTCCCTGCCCCCCACTCCTTCCTCCCCCTCTTACCTCTCCCTCCACACCCCTGCCTCCTCCTTTCTCCTCTCCCCTCCCTCCCCTCATCCACTCCTGCCCCTTTACTCTTCCCCCTCCCTCCTCTCACTCTCCTCTCCCCCCCTCCCCCCCTCCTATTCCTCCTTCCAAAGGCCTTGATCCCAAAGGTGTCCAGTGAACACTATAAACTAGACCCTCTCTCTGGTCTGCCCTGGGGTCCTCTTCTGTGCCCTGTCCTCAGATTCTTGCCCCTCAGACGGAAACCTGTCCCCCGCCTCCCCTGTGGGCTGTGATGAGGAAACAGGTGAAGTGGAAAAGCCCAGCGGTAGTGAGGGCACCTCCCTTCGTCAGGCCTCAGAAGCACCTGTCTGGAAGCCACCCTGTAACCCTCCAGCCTTAGAAGCAGCAGGGAGACTGGCCCAGGGAAGGGTTCTTTCTCTTTTTCTAATCATGTTTTAAATGATTTTGATAATGACTTCTTCTGTGTAGACTTAGATTAGCCATTTTTCACCTTTGAGCCTAAATGTCTTTTCCCATTCACAGAAGAGGTTGGGTGGGCCCCTTTCATCTTTCTTTATTCTCTGATTCTGTATGTTAGTGAAGTATACAATAAATAAGTAAAGGAAATGTTATTAGATGTCCAGGATTATTTTCATTTGTAAAACAATGAAAATGATGTAAATGATAGGTTTTGGTATATTTACTTATGAAGGAATATTGTACACCTCTTAAAGCCTACCTTAAAAGAATGTATAATAAACACCATTATCATTTTAAAGCAAAATACAACATATTTACAAAACACTGTAGATGGGAGGCTGGGTGCAGTGGCTTATGCTTGTAATCCTAGCACTCTGGGAAGCTGAGGTGGTTGGATTGCCTGAGCTCACAGGTTCGAGACCAGCCTGAGCCAGAGCCCTCTTCTCTAAAATTTGCCAGGCATTGTGGTGGGCACCTGTAGTCCCAGGTACTCGGAGGGGCTGACATAGGAAGATGGCTTCAGTCCAAGAGTTTGAGGTTGCTGTGAGCTACAGCGATGGCACTCTACCAAGGGTGACAAAGTGAGACTCTTTCTCAAAACAAACAAACAAAAAACATTGTAGATGGTTTTATTTCCAACTCTGCAGATGTAAATATGGATAAAAAGGTAGTGACTAGGTATATATCCAGAAGACCAAAAATCACATTATAACAAAGATATTTGTACCAGAATGTTCATTGCAGCCCAATTCATAATTTCTAAGTCGTGGAAGAAGCCCAAGTGCCCATCGACCCATGTATGGATTAATAAATTGTGGTACTTGTATACCATGGAATATTACGCAGCCTTAAAGAAAGATGGAGACTTTACCTCTTTCGTGTTTACATGGATGGAGCTGGAACACATTCTTCTTAGCAAAGCATCTCAAGAATGGAAGAAAAAGTATCCAGTGTACTCAGCCCTACTATGAAGCTAATCTATAGCTTTCATATGAAGGCTATAACCCAATTATAGCACAAGAATATGGGGAAAGGGGCAAGGGAGGGGAGGGGAAGAGGAAGGATTGAAGGAGGGTAATTGTTGGGGCCACACTTAGTGCATCTTAGAAGGGTATAGATGAAACTTACTAAGTGCAGAATATAAATGTCCGAACACAATAACTAAGAAAATGCCATGAAGGCTATGTTAAACAGTTTGATGAAAATATTTCAAATTATATATAAAACCAGCACATTGTACCCCATGATTGCATTAATGTACACAGCTATGATTTAACAACAACAACAAAAAGATAGTGGTGTGGAAATAGATATAAATAATAATAGGAAGAACTGTAGAATTCACATCAAAATATTGGACTTTGTTATGGTCATGGAATAGAAGTGAGTGGTTTAATTAGTCCTGCAATATTTTTATATGTTCATTCTCCAGACTGTCTACAGTGGATAGGTATATTCCAGCACAAACACGTGCCATTTAAAATACGCCCAAAGCCAGTAAGGATTTAATTTGCTTTGTTCATTTTCAAACATCACCATTGATCCTGTGGTGACATGGAAGCCTCGCCTTTCCCAGAGAAGGGAAGGGGGCTGGGGAGGCGAACTCGGGGAGGCCTCACGGTCAGCCCCAGGCTTTCTTCACCCACCCCCAGAGCGGCACCTACTGAAAATGGGGTGCAATCTCTGCAGGTCTGAGAGCTGGAGACAGCAACTGTGCTGCTGACGGTGAAACCCAGCCTCTTTCTCTCTACTAGTGACAGAAAGAAAGGAAACCCAGACGCCGCAAACACTAATTCAAGTAGCGTCCCTTTAAAGTTTTGGAGAGAAATGTCGATGGTTCCCACCACAGCGCAGTCCCCTGGGTACTCAGGGCTGCTGCCGCCCGTCCCCTGAGACCCGCGCGGGCCACCTGCGCCCTGAGACCCGCGCGGGCCACCTGCGCCCGGCTTCACTGGCCCGGCGCCGGACACCGTGCGGGTCCCCCCCCACTCGGCAAATCACCTGCGTCTTCTTAACGGAAAGGAAACGCAGCCAAGGACGAGTATTTGGTTATTTGCTAGGGCTCATTTTTCTCCTATGAAAGTAGCCCAGTGCCGGGCGACTCAGCTGCTCCGAGCGCTTCGCGTTTGCTTGGGTGCCGTCGGGGCTTGGGCGCGGACTCCAGCAACCATTCCTAAGCTCCCTGCAGCTGAATTCCACCGCCTGGGTACAACGAAGGCTTCTCGGGCTTTGGGACCTGCGGGCACCTTTCCAACGATTTCTGACCTCAGAGCCAGCTTGGCCCTTACCGCTGCCCTCGGCTTCCTGCCCCACCCTCCGCAGAACTGGACGTGGACAGGCAGTGAATGGGCACAGGCGTTTCAGGATTCAACTGGTAATGTGTGCGAGAGAACCGTAAGGCCTTGTGAGCCACAGGATGCTCCCCAGCGGGTAGGTTCACGCACACGTTTCGGTGCAAGTGTATCTTTACGTTATGTACGATAAATACCGTGCATCTTCGAAAATGATCATTTGCTCCAGCCAAAAAATAAGGGGTCCAATTAGAGGCATGACTCCCCGGATCCGCACCATGCCACTGTGTTAAGCTTCCTCTAATCTGAGACAATTTAGCACCATTTTCAAAGTTCTTGGGAATTCACTACCATGGTCGGATTAACCACGCGTAATGTAACCAAGTCCCAGCTTTCCAAGGAGCTTTTCAGTGGAGTACCCGACGTTGCTATTAGAGGTCAGCTGCAGTCACCGTTCTGGGAGGCTGCGCCCACCGCGCCCGCATCTTGAAATCTAGAACATTCTTCAGGAAGATGTATGTGTGGTTTTGATGTCCTCATCCACAGCATTAACAACGCTCTGGGTAACTTGAATGTCCCTGATCGTTACAGTCCGTGGTTGCTTCTAATGCTATGCACAAGCATCTAACTACCTATTACATTATTCAGACTCTTGGTAAAGGAAGCTCAAAATGGAGTATGGGATGGAGATGAGAGAGCCTGGTGGTGAAATCACAACTCTGCTCTGATCTGTACCTAGGCTGAGTGCAACCCATCACACACTGCGTGGGCCTCGTGCAAGGGCGCCTACTCTGCAGCCACTGAAATGATTTTAAATGACACCCATGTGGTGTTGGTGACTCAGATGACAGGAAAGCCTATAAAATACCAGCTCCTCAGTACACACATACATACTTATCTTTTTTAAGTGGATTTTTCAAGTTCAGAACAGAATATCAATTATGTTAGGGAAAACCTTTGAGATGGGTTTCCAAGCTTGCTCTACACTTTCACAGCATTTGGTCTTTTGTGACTTTAATTCTTTCATAATTAGCAAGCTTCCTTTTTTGATAGCAGAGCAAGCGTCCCCTTTCAGGTGACCTCCCTGGGACCTCCAGGAGGTCTCAGCTCTTGCTCTACCTTTCTGGATAATAAAGCACGTCCATGCCTGCGCTCAAGTGGCAATCTAACTCTTCTCTGATTTTGTCTCCCTCACACAAGTACAAGGAACTCAAGGCCAGGGACTGAGTCCCTCTATTACTGTGGCCCCAGAACCCAGCGGAGGAGCTGACACAGGCAGATGTTTTAAGGGCATCAGCTGATTGAAGGGATCAAATGCGGGGTGTGTGGAAGTTCAGCTGTCTCTGCCGGGTCTGCCGAGCGAGCCAGTGGGGCCCCCTCTCCTTTTCTCACAGGCCCCCCCCAATTCCCTCCACTGGAGAGGCATTCACCCAGACGACACTGTGGGAGTAACCCCACCTGGGACCTGGGCGTAGCAAGTGCAGGAGTCACCAGGGATGACAACCCCAGTAGGGTGGGCAGGATAGGGTTTGAGCCGGGTGGAGTATTGCACAACTTGGATTTTACCCCTGGGCTGCACCCTATAAAGACTGGAACTCAGCACCCTCTAGCTTTCAGCACATGCTCCCCTGAGCCTTCACGGCATCATGTGAGTTTAAAGCACTGTGTTGCCTGCTGGGGGTGGGGACTGCCCATCAGTTCTCCTGCTCCAGAGGGCGGTGAGCTGTGACAGAAGTCGAGTACACAAGGGACCCCATAATCCAGTAGCTCCACTTTGAGGAGTTTGTTCAAAGAAGGCAAAGTGGAAAGATTTTGCATCATATGCCATTTTTTGCCGCACCGATGCAAAAAATTCCGGAATTGCCTCAGTAACTGCCAGCAGGGCGCTGACCAACAAAATCGGCCTCTGGCCTCAGTGTTCCTGCAGTGCAAGGTTCTGGTTCCAACAATGAAAAGTACAGGAATGTGTATTTTTAAAATAGACCTTGGATGATTTTCTACACCCATGGTGGGGACCTGTCTCTGAGAGACACAGATGCAGCTGCCTATAAAGTGGGCATCCCCAAAGGAAAATCCACATCCCAGATATACATGGAAAAGGCCCTGAATGTCTATTGCTGGTGGCGTATTAGTGGAGACACTTTTCAACAAATCATTCATATATACATATATATAAATATATATAATATATATAAATTTATATATACGTAGGCTTATCTGTGTTTTATAAAATGTCAACAAGAAATTTGGATGACTTATGTAAAAAGGAAATGATAAAAGCTAAAACAAAAAGCACTGACTTGCTTCTCTGGTGGGTGTTTGTAGCAAGGCCAGACGGAGCTGAGAAGTGACGTGGGTTGGGGGCAGGGTTCTCAGCTCCTCATATCCTCCGGTCTCCAGCCTGGTCTCTAGGACCCCACCTCCTATGTCCCTCAGCTGCACATGGGGTTACAGGTGACCTTTTCCCTGGGTCACAGAAAAATCAAATGAATAGATTGCTCTCAATGTCCTGTTTTTCTCTCATTATTTTTGAAATCATTTAACCCTTGTGAAATGAAGTCCGTGTAAGGTGGCACTGCGTCTGGTTTAAGGTGGAAATGTAAATTCAGCTTTTGGGAGCTTAACCCAGCCATTATTTCCACCCAGTCCACACATCACAAAGACGGCATGGACCTTCCGTTTCCCTGGCTTCTGAGCAATTTAAGAACTACCAGTAAAGCCTGATCCAGCAGGAAGCAGTTAGATAGAGTCTTCGCCCCTTTTCCCTAACAGCAGTTGGGGTTTCTACTCGGAGAGGGAGAATTGATGCAGGACATCTGGCACCCTAGCCAGCTCAGCGGAGCCGGCGGACCTGCCGCCTCCTCCTTGGTG
>CAUYRH010006922.1:0-20653 GCA_963574655.1 Perodicticus potto
CTAGAGGCCTAGAGGAGGAGACGGGGAAAGACCGGGAGAGGAACGGAGAGACCTTCTCTCTCCCTACTTGAAATCTCTCCCACTACCAGGAGCTTTGGTGTTTTCTGTATTCTTTTCTGTAAATCAATTCTGTCTTATCACGGCAGGGGGGTGGGGGGAATAATGTAATGAAGAATAATAAAATACATGTATTTAAAAAAAAACTAATAATAATAATAAATATATATATAAAGGGAAAAAAAAAGAATATTCTGTTCAAAGAAATTCACTTTTTTTCTGAGGGCTAATAAGACATAAAAGATATTCCTGTCATAATTTCTCCTTCTTCCTCTTAAAATTTGGTTCTGTGTTCAAAACTATTAATTCATTTTAAAAAATCTATTTTGAAGAGCTAAGAAAAAAGAAAATGGAAGGCAGTTCCTGATGTCACGGAACAGAAGCTTTTATGGCATCATTTTTCAAATATTACTCAAATATAACATATAACATTATATAATATATAATATACAACAATTCTTAGCTTTATCAGTTAGTAATAAATTGGCAAAAAAGAAATTCATTGCCTCATAAAACTAAAACATCAAGAAATCAGGCTCAGCTTTAGTCGAGTGCTGAAACAATGTCATTATAACCCAGTTTTTACCTATTTTATATCCTTGACTTGTGCTGTATTGACTCCTGACTTATGGGTCACACTCCATAAAGGATTTCTCAATAGTTCTATGATTAGGTTGTCTCAAAATAGAATATAAGCTCTTTTCAACACTACCCAATCCAGTTCATTGTTCTCACTGTTTGCAACATGCTCATATGCCAATCACTGAGCCATCAGCTGTGGTCTTTGGCCAAACCTGATCCATGAGTCAACCAGAAGTGAAGTGAAATCCACCAGAAGTAGATGGACTGAGATTTGTGACAGTTATGAAAGTCCCTGCCTCAGACTTTTGGATATAAAGATCATAATTGACATGTACCCTTGCAATGTGAACCATAGGAATGGTTCCACTTTTTACCCTCCTTCCAAGTATAGAGTGTAAATGTCTTAACACAATAATTAAGTAAATGAGTGAAGGCTATGTTAACTTGTTTGATGTAAACATTTCTAATTGTATATAAAATCAGCACATTGTATCCCATAAAAGCATCAATGTATACATGATCTATGTCTTTATTACTTAATAATAAAAAAAAAATCATAATTGAATTACAATTCCAGATGCTGCCTCTTTGAATTTACCACTACATCTGGGCTGTGGCCCGGCTTTGTGTGTGCCAATGCAGATAGTTACTGAACATAAGGGTGGAAGAGTAATGCAGGCCCATTCCAAGGAATCACCCTTTAATGAACAGAATCACCCTTCAGTCTCAGCGTCTTCCTAACCAATCTTATTTCTGTTATTCTCTCCTACCACAGATGCAAGACTTGACAAAGTCTGAAGGCTTCCCTCACCTTTCACAAACTCTCCCAATAAATATCTTGTATATTTAATATAGTCTTAGTATCAGTTTCTTGAAGGACCCAAACTCATGCAAAAGTATATAAAAAGTGATTTTTTTGGTGAAAAAAATGGCTTTGTATTAGCTAGAAAATGGTGAACAGAATGTAGAAAAGAAAAATAACAGATGTACACAAGAGGGATAGCTATAAAATGAACTCCTGTGGTTTAAATAACTGTGTGTTGTCTATAATATACGTTCTTATGGCTCTTTACATAAAGTAGTGCTTGCCTGTGCTACCTCCCTCTTATATTAAAAGCTCCTTTATAGAGAGAATTATAGGTCTTTGTTTTTCTATAAACCTTTTTCCACAAATATATCAATGATAAGGTACAATGTATATGTTCATGGAAAGATTTCCATATAACTGGAAAATACTGTGGATTAGTAGACCACTAAATGACCCTCATTTTTTCAAAATACTATGATGAAGCATCCTTTCCAGGCTAAAAGGTTATCTAGACATGTATTTTATTAGATCTTTCTTACTGCCCCCACCTCCAGGTACTCTGTTAGTTTTGAGTAATGGCAAGAAGTGAGGAAAGAAAGATTCCTAGAATATGAAATTTTAAAAAATCCCAGTTCTTTTCTATCTCTGAAGTATGTAGATGAATAAAGAGTAACTCTTTTATTAGTCTTTTATATCTCAAAGAATATGAAAGTAACTTCTAAAAACTTATATTTTAAATGAATAGTTTGCTAAACAATCTCACCTTCACCATCTACCCACTATGTAAGCAAAACAGATGTTTTAGTAATGTATTTGGTTGGCTAGTTATGCAGCTGTGAACAAATCACTTGACTTCTCTCTATTTAGTTTGGGTCCTTCAAGAAGCTGATACTAAGACTACATTAAATGTGCAAGACATTTATTGTGAGAGGTTGAGAAAGGTGAGGGAAGTCTTCAGACATCGTCAAGTCTGGCATCTGTGGTAGGAGAGAGTAACAGAAATAAGATTGGTTAGGAAGAGGCAGAGACTTCACCTCCTCTCAATATAGTTCAATTTCGTGAACCCACAAAAGGCAATGCCCCCTCTTCAGGGATATCTTTGTTAATAGTGACATTGATTACGAATGCTTGAAAAATTTTGAAATCAAATCTTTTTTCCTAGCACTTTTTTGTGAGTTTTATCAATCCAGGGAAAGAGACAACAGACATATTCTTCTGTAAGCAAGGCAATGTATGTTAGAAATGGTCAAGAGAAAAAAATTCTAGTGCAGTATATTATAGCAAATACTGAGCCCAGAGTATGCTTCCATATAAAATAATAAATGTTTAATACACTTAGGACAAGCAAATCTCCACCTAACTGGTACAGGGGTAACTTAAAGAGAAGAAAAGAGATATAGAGACATCGTAGCCTCTCTCCCAGATTTGTCCAAGTTCTGGCTCGGTAAGAAAATTATTGAGGAGAAACTGAAGGCAGATAGAATATTACCACATTATCCTTTGACCAAGAAAGGAAGAGATAGTATTCAATCACACTCAATCAGGAAAGCAAAAGGAGACATTACAATTGATACAACAGGAATGAAGAAGGTAGTCTGAGACAACTGTAAACACCTCTATACACACAACATAGACAATCTAGAGGAAATGAATAAATATTTGTAAACACACAACCTCCCAAGCTTGAATCAAAAGGAATAGAAATCTTGAAGAGACCAATAACAACTAGCAAGATTTAATTAGGAATAAAATATCTGCCCCCTACCCCAAGAAAATCTTAGGGCCGGACATACAAAGCTGGAGAACTAAGTTCATGAAATTATCCTAGAAAAAGTGCCACATAGCTCATTGCTTAATATCATTAGAGTCATATTCAAGGCACTCACCTTGGAAAGCTATTTATGATGCCAGCACCTACTTTACCCTTCACAGCAATTTTGCAACTCTTTTTCTGGAATGGTCATCTGGGCTGGTGTTTTATGGGGTCTGATGACTAAATTCATGAACTCATGCTAGAAAGAGTACTACATACCCCGTAATTTCCCCACAATCACCTATGAAGCCCTCCCTTGGCCATCTGGTGACTGTAGGACTAATATACAGAATCTACAAGGAAGACGAATGAGTCATCAAGAAAAAAAAATAAAACCTCATTAAAAAGTAGGTAAAAGACATGAATAGAAGTTTTTTAAAAGAAGATAAACAAATAGCCAACAAATATATTTTTAAAATGCTCATTGTCACTTATCATGAAAATTAAAACAACCTTGAGATATCACCTTAACCCTATCAGAATAGCCATTACTAAAAATAAATAAATAAATAAATAAGATGTAGGTACTGATTCCTTGAAAAGAGAAGCTTATGCACTGTGGGTGGGAATGTAAACTAGTACAACCTCTATGGACAATGGTGTGGAGATGCCTCAAAGAACCAAAAGTAGACCTACCATTTGATCTAGAACTCCCACTCTTGGGTATCTGCCCCAAAGAAAAGAACTCATTATATCAAAAGGAATTCTATACCCAAATGGTTCTTCTAGCCCTGTTCACAATTATAAATTAGAATCAACCCAAGTGCCCCATTAACTGATGAAATGAGGAGTGGATAAAGAACACATCATGTAATACTATTCAGGCATAAGTAAGAATGAAATGTCTTTTACAGCAACTTAGATGGAACTGGAAGCAATTATCCTAAGTGAAGTATCTAAGGAACAGAAAAGCAAATTCTGTAATTTTGCTAGTATTCACATAAGTGGATGCTAAATGATGGGTATTCATGGTCATACAAGGTAGTATAATAAACTTAGAAGACTCAGAAGGGGAAAAAATCATGACTTTACTGTCCATAATTTATCCATGTGACAAAAACTCACTCACAGCCCTTAAATCTATTGAAATTAAAACAACAATAACAAAAAGAATTCTATGAAGAGGAAGCTGTGTAGGGTGATTCTCGAATTAACATGGAGTATCCCTTGAGCAATTAAGGATATCTCTCTATATAAATGCAGAATGTGGACCAGGAGATACTGGAGACTTAGAAGGGTGGGTGGTAGAGGGAATGTGGATGTGGAGGAGAAATTAATTAAAGGGTACAATGTACATTATTCAGGCAATGGTACACTAAAAGCTGAGATTTCACCACTACCCAGTATATCCCTGCAACAAAATTGCATTTGTATCCCTTAAATTTATAGACATTTTTAAAAAAGAGTATCCCTTTTTGTTGTGAGACTGTTGAGAAATGTTATACATATATTTCCCATCTTGTATAAATGCTTAGGAAAAAGGGCAAGACTTAGAAAACTGTGGATTTTTACCCAAGATAGGAATATAGTTAGAGTCTCTCCTCCATATCACAATTTTACATCTTTCCCTTCTTTGTCATTATTCCTAAAGCCAAAAATATAGAATTGAAGGCATTTAGAATTTAATTTCAGAAATGTGAAAAATATGACACACTGGAACATCTATTTTTCTTTTTCTTTTTTTTAATTAAGTCATATATACATAGATCATGAATACATTTATACCTTTGTGGGATTCAATGTGTTTATTATTTGTACAAATTGGAGTGCTTACATCCTACTAATTAACAAAGATTTCACCTCATTTGCTTAATCACAGTGTTAAGACATTTGTGCTCAATACTTGATAGATTTGACTTGTACCCTTGCAATATGCTCCATAGGTGTGGTTCCACCATTAACCCTCCCTCTATCCAACCACCTCCTCCCTTCCCATCCCCTACCCCTTCTCGCCTTCATCCTGGGCTATAGTTGTGATTTATCTCTCATATGAAAGTGTGAGTGATTATAAATTGGTTTTATACAAGTACTAAGTACATTGGATTTTTTTTTTTCATTCCTGATATACTTTACTAAGAAGAATATTTTCCAGTTCCATCCATGAAATGCTACATAGTATTCTATGGTTGAGCATCTATTTTCTTTCATTCTAGGGTGATGAAGGGCTACAGAATAACAAATTCATTCCAGGTTATTAAATGCCCTTTTAACAGAAAACTTCATGAGAAATTGAGATTGAGTTGGAGAAATCAACTTTAAGAATTCAAAAAATTTATATAGGTAAAGAGATAGAGACTTATATAGAGGAGAATGTGAAGACTGAAGTTGGAAAGCATCAAGGCTTGACCAGATGACAGTGAACAATCCGTCTCACTGGATTGATAATGTGTGTCACTAAAAAGTGAGCTACAGGGTATGATACCTTATGCAAAATTTCAAAATATGAAATATTCAGACTCTGACAATCTCATTTTTAAATCTAATGTAAATAATCCTAGGTTTAATAAATGCATAAAAAGCAAATAATATTGACCTGTGATGACTTATATGCAAGATATTGAACATGATGCTTTACCTAAGTGAGTTCCTCTATTCTTATAAGGTATAGATTCATTTACACAGTTAAGTTGAATAAGGAATTGAATAAGACATGATACTCATTGTCAAGAATATACAGTATGATAGAGACATAACTTTTTAACAGAATGCGATTTGACCGCTTTGATAGAGATATCTTCAGACTGACAATAGGAAACATTTTCAAAGAGGAAGCATCGCCTAAACTAAGTGTACATGTTGATAGTAGAAGTTAATTAAGGGAAGGAAAGGACTTTATAAACTAAAAAAATATTATAAGCAGTGCAAGTGAAAAGCATGAGAGCATAGAAGAGGAGGATATGCTTAGAAAGTGGAAGTATTTGAGATGACTAAAGTAAAATATTTATATAGAGGAAAGATATAAAATCTAACATTTATTTCTTTTGGGAAGTAAAAATGAAAAGCCAGACCAGGTTATCAGTTGATAAAGATTTTCTCCCCCAGAAATATCTGTCAATGTCAGGACACATTTTTTAGTTGTCACAATGGGTAGTAGACAAAGTAGATAAACTTCTCTTAAGTTTGAGAATCCTTGATGTAGACTTATATTTGGTAGCCCAAACATTTAGTATTTATCTGGAAACGCTGATAAATCATTGAAGGGTTTTAGCCCTTGTGGTTAACATATGATTTTCATTCACAATCATTCTGCAGCGATGCTGGGGCTAGATCAGAGAAGTGACAGGAAATAGCAGGCTGTGAAGACCTGCTTTTAACCTATTCCATCAATCTAGTAAAAAATGATGGTGGCAGCAAATGGGGAAAAAAGGAAGGAGCTAACAAAGGAAGATAAATGAGATGGAATTCATAGAACTTGGTGACTGAATGTGGCTATAAAAAGAAAGAATCTAAAATGACTCATAGATCTCTGGATCCTGTAGTTGGAACACGGGGAAGAGAGCAGAGTTAATGAGAAAACATTAAAACATTATTATTATCTTAAATTGAGGTACCTGAAGAACATATGGAGTGGAAACGTTTAGAAGTATGAAACTGAGCAAAGAAAAATTCAAGGAACCACTGAATGCAGTTAGGACATTCCAGCGTAGTTGTGCCAGTGGTGACTGTTGTAGTAGAGATGGTTGGATATTGGGGCTGTTGAGGAGTAAATATAAGGAGAAAATATGATACATATTAAAATGAACCTCCTAAAAAAGCACTTTCTATATATAAGCAAACTGAAGTTCAGTAAATGTTAATAAATTCTCTAAGATC
Organism: Perodicticus potto; assembly: GCA_963574655.1. NCBI lineage: Eukaryota > Metazoa > Chordata > Mammalia > Primates > Lorisidae > Perodicticus > Perodicticus potto. The sequence continues at coordinate 7,074 of CAUYRH010006922.1, forward strand.
ACAGGATTAGTTAGATTCAAATCTATGTATGTATTCTTTATTTTTTTTTAGAGACAGTCTCTCTTTGTCACCCTCGGTAGAGTGCTGTGACGTCACACAGCTCACAGCAACCTCCAACTACCGGGCTTAGGAGATTCTCTTGCCTCAGCCTCCCAAGTAGCTGGGACTGCAGGTGCCTGCCACAACACCCAGCTATTTTTTTGTTGCAGTTTGGCCAGGGCCAGGTTTGAACCTGGCACCCTCAGTATATGGGGACGGCCCCCTACCCACTGAGCCACAGGGGCCTCCCTATATATGCATTCTTTAGAAGAGAAACTTTTCTTTCTACTACACAATGTTATCCTTACTTCCTCTGGGTATTTCTTCATATACCACTTTTCTGGCTTTTCTCAGAGAAGGAAATATAAGATGATTGATCACAGTTCAAGACATAGATTGGGACATGTTTTCAAGAGGACATGATCAATGAATTTGCAAAATATGTCTTTAACTCTTCCCCTCCATATATTTAGATGGATACATTTCTTGGCTTATATGTTGTAAGTATTTTAATTTTCTAATTTGTTTCCAATTATACTCTTCTCTTGATAAAGAAATTTAGTACATAGACATACAGGGTGTCCATAACACTTGTGTGCAATTTAAAATAGATGACTTATATATATATATGCATGTACAGGCAGTCCCCAGTTTATGAATGAGTTAGGTTTTCTAGATTTGTTCTTAAGTTGAATTTGTATGTAAGTTGGAATAGGTATCACCTATAGCCCCCATTCATAAGTGTCAGTTGTACATAAGTTGGATGTTTGTAACTCAGGAACTGCCTGTATATATGTGTAGGCATACATGTATACACACACACAAACACACATGCATGTACATTCACGGACATAGGCAATTGAATTCAGTGGCTAAGAATGCCCTGGCTCTGTGATCTTAATTTTCTCAGAGGTGGTGACCTCTGGCAGAATACTTAATCTCTCTGGACTTCATTTCTATTGTCTGTGTAAAATAAAAATAATAGAGTCTATGTTAATGAACTATTGAAATTATTAAATGAGACTTTATCTATAAGACACTTAGAACCATGCCTCAGAACCATAGTACAATGCACATGAGACAGTAATTTCTGTCTTATTTTTCTTCTCTCGTCTTGCCCAATACTTCCACAAGATCATATATGTAAATTTAATTTGCATTAGATTAGATTTAATTTCAGGAAGTAGTGGTAGGTTCCAAAGGTCTAAGGACTTAAGCCCGCTAACCTGATTTGTTTGAGAGCTCTACTTAGGGGAGCTTGCTTATGTAAAGCTCATAAGAATGTGGTCTTCATACTCATTTGGTTACTGTTCTTGGAGTGTTTTTCCTCATGGATCTTCCATATATATAGAGTAAATGGAAGGATAAGTTATTGCCAATCCTTTGTCTGTAGTTATAATTCATGCTCAGGCAAATCCTTCTGATCCAAGGAAAGACCTGTGCAATCTCAGTTGAAGCATCTGAAGAAGTTGGAGGTGGTTATGACAAAGACTCAGAGAGCTGAATTGGATTCTGTTACTATCTCTGTTAACAATAAACTAATGATTTTGTTTAAGTCATTACCTTTTTCAAGTTCTATCAAGTTCCCTATCAGCAATATAAAAGGGTTGTATGAATCTCTGAAATCTGCTTCAACTCTTATTGCAATGGCTATACTATAAGAATAGAAAACTTTAGTTTTGGCAGTTCATTATAATTAAATTTTTTTATTTATATTCAGTTTGAGGCTTAAGATAAGGATACCAGAAGTATAAATTTTAGATAAATGAGGTATCATAAATTTGGAATAAGAGGAACAATTATCATACAGCTATATGTTTATTCTGAGAGCCCTTGCTCATTTAAATATGAAGTGTTTTATTATAGGGGCAGGAATCATTCTGCATTCACTCATATTCTGACAAAATACATTGTATGGAAAAACATAGGAGATTCTTCCTGAATGTGTCTATCTACTTTATGCTCAATGCACTTGATTCCTAATATGGTGTCATACTTGGATAATACTGAATATTTTTCCCTAGACTATCATAGATTAAAAAAAAACTTAGCTAATTGAGGTTATTCCATATTTTGAATAGTAAGCAAAGTGGGTAATCAAGAACTCCTAAATTCATGGCTTTTCATATTACTATGTTAATAAAACTTCCATAGAATATTTGAAGATTAAATAATAATTGCACCAGAATGGCACAAACTATTAAACTTACTATTATACAAGATATTTAAAACTTACCATTTTAAATAATCAACATATTTTCAGATTGATATAATAACATCAAACATGTCAAGAAAGCTCTGTGTCTCAAACATATTTGTTATAGAAAATTGGATACAACTTCCAGTTTGGTATAAAACTAAGTCACCTTAAAACAAAGCAAAACAGAACAAAATTCTGGAAATAATAATGCTATATTTTAACAACTTTTATTCACAAAAATTGGGCTGTAATGTATTTTTTATATATTTTGCATAAAAAATTTATACTTTTTTATTATTTATAATTTAAATCAATTGAAGAGATTCAATATCGACTTTAAGACTAGAAGGATAATGTGGTAAAAACTGAAACATGGAATTGATTTATTAGTATGTAGTAAAATCAGAGCAATAGCCTGTTCTTTCCTTAATTCCAGGGAATATACTTTTGAAAGCTCCCAAAATTCCTGTTCAACTTGCTTGAAAAACAATATAATTGTAAGATTCAAGCTAATTGAATGAGGATTTGACAAGGTTAGCCCTTTTCTAGGAAATTCCAAGTAATTCTATAGAGCACTTAAACATAAGATAAAAAGGAATTCTAAAACACTTTTAAACTGCATGAGCCCTATATTTAAGTTCAAGATTCTGCCTAACTACATTCATTTATAAGTAAAAGCAGGCTCTGATTTAGCATTTGTTTAAGAGGTGCGTTGATGTTTGGTTTAACATGTATCATACTTTTCATTTAGTCTTTTCCCTGACCTCCTGCCTAACCCTGGGCCTTACCTAGTGTGAATGGTCAGTTTCTAAGTATGATGGTCTCTGCTAACCTGACCGACCACAGCCCTCAGATTTAGCCAAAGAGAAGACAATGATTGTTCACGTGCATTTAAACAGTGCAGAGGTCACAATCAGAAGTCAGCATGCACATCTTGCTCAATTCAATTCTCCCTTCCACCTCAGTTCTGTTGGGGTGATGAGAAGGTGGGAATTGGTAGATGTTACACACAGTGAGTCTGAGTCACAGCAGAAATAGCCTGAGCTCAGGAAACGCCTCATCCTCTAACGAGACTGATTCTCTGATCATTCTTCCCTCTGGAGAGAAATATTGCATTTATAAAAATGTAAGCAACTCTTCTTCAGAAGGATGGGGAGTATTCTTTGTCTTTACTATACTGGAAGGGAATATGTAAACAAATCTGAGCAAATTATCTGTAATTTCCTAGATGTGAAGAAATGTGCAAGTTTTATGGACAATTGTCTCCAAACACATCTTCCCTTTCCCAATCTAATTACCTTCTTTCCATCTCAGATCTTCCTCTTAAAGTTCCTAGGCTTATTTCATATTTCCACACTTTAAGTGATTTTACTTCTTCATCTAGTAAACTCTTACTTATATTTTAAAAATCATCTCAGAGTACATCCCTCTCTGTGAAACCTTCCTAGACAAGTTATTTAGCTTTACTTGTCTTGCAGAGTTTAGATATTTATCTCTTCTAAATCTCCTGCTGAAATCTGATGCTGAGGGCTGGAGGTAGGGCCTGGTGGGAGGTATTCCTGTCATTGGGTCAGAACCCTCATAAGTGACTTGGTACTGCTTTCTCAGTAATGAATGTGTTCTCCATCTATTAATTCCCATGAGAATCAATTATTAAAAAGTACCTCATCCTTTCCTTCCACCTTGCCCTGGTTTCCTTTATCTGGCCACGTGATGCCCACTTCCTTTCACCTGTGATGAATGGAAGTGCCTGGAAGCTCTTATTCAACACAGCTCCTGGTGCTGTGCTTCTTGTATAGACTGTAGAAACGTGCACTAAATAAACTTTCTAATAAACCACACAGCCTCAGATGATCCTTTATAGCATTGCTTTTCAACCTTTAAAAAAAAATTTCACAGCACACTTGAACCTATAATTAAACTTTCAAGACACACTTAGATTACGTTGATCAAAAAAAAAAAAAAGAGTAAAAAGAAATACTATACTTACTGTGCTTTGAACTTTGTCAAAAGAAATTTAGTTAAGGGTCTTTAAAATTTTTCATGACATGCCTGAGATCCTGTGGCACGCTGGGGTTAAATCACTGCTTTATAGCAACGCAAAACAGACTAAGACATTGCCATATGCCAACATTAGCAACTATTCCATAATTGTTGATATTTTTTAATCTAGTTTCTCCACTACACTGTAGACTCCTTGAAGACAAATCTCTCTTTGAAATTCAGCTATGTATACCTCACCTTTAGTACAAAGTCTAGGGAATTATGGCTTAATAATCAATTTACTTTTATGAATCTGAGTTTATCCTCAAGACACTATTACCATCTCACTTATGAAATATACTTCGTAAAATCTAGATCCAATGTCATCGTCCATCCTACTTCTCCTTTCTTGGAGACACATGTTAATACTTAATGACCAATTTTTTTATGAAGGAAATTCACATCTATATCTAAGGAGAATAAAATGATTGGATTTTGTTTTTTATATATCAGGCCCTTGGCTTTTTTTTTTAAATAAAGTATGGCAAAAAATGTCATTGCCTAGTTGTTAGTTTTCAGCTAAAGTCTGTGTTCTGAAAATGATCAGGAGAATGTTCCCCCCACTCAACCTTCTTCCTGTTCAGAGCATTTCTTTTCTATTGAAAAATGAATGAGTAAAAGTCATCGCTGCCTCTGACAAGCATTTCTCAATCAGGTCACTGTGGCCTTTTTGTTTTTGTTGTTTGGTTTTCTTCTTTTTTAATATAAAGAAAAGTATTGCAGCTACTGCTTGTTCTCCTTGTAAGTCTTTTTGTAGTCCTTGTTTCATCTTTTACAAATAAAAAATAGTGTTTTAAGGTAGAGCAATCACCAAGGCATAGTAAAAATCACAGATTTCATTCAGATTTTCTTATTCTTATTTCTTACTTCATTTCTTTTCATTTATTAGAAGGCAACCCTCTTGATTTCATATGGCTAAATGGCATAATTTCTTTTTTATCTTATGGAGTATCTGTGCTTCTTTCAACTTCCACTTTGTTTTAACAATCTTTTTTATATCTTAAAAGTAAAATTGTTTTTATTTGTTAAAAAACAAAGTACTCTTTTCAGATTTGTAAAGGTGTACCCAGGAAGAGTGTTTTTTAAAAGCATATACATTTGGGCAGCATCTGTGGCTCAGCGAGTAGGGCGCCGGCCCCATATACCGAGGGCTGCGGGTTCAAACCCGGCCCTGGCTGAACTGCATCAAAAATAAGCCGGGTGCTGTGGCAGGCGCCTGTAGTCCCAGCTACTTGGGAGGCTGAGGCAAGAGAATTGCTTAAGCCTAAGAGCTGGAGGTTGCTGTGAGCTGTGACTCTACAGCACTCTATGCAGGGTGATAGAGTGAGACTCTGTCTCTACCAAAAAAAAAAAAAAAAGCATATGCATTTATCCTTGAAGACATGAGCATTTTCAAATACACAAATGTCTTTAAGTCCAGCATTCCCAAATAACTAACACCCAGCTTGAGACTCATGATAGTTACTCTGCAGGATACTGTACATATCAGGGCACCAAGAAGGAAATATTTCATCCTTCTAGCTTTTGGCTTAGGATATTTCTAATTTTATAGTAGAATCATTTATCTCATCTGGGCAAGTGGAGATTATGATCCTATGTTTTATCATCTGTCAGCTCTATTTTTTCTTCTTGAATTAAAAGAACATGGACATTACTGTTGGTGGCCAATAGAGAGAACTGTCATCATGTCTTCTTACCATAGTTTTCAAATATTTACAAAAAAATGTAACTAACTAAAAACAGTATGTTATCTAAGTCTCAATGACAATAAAAATAGAACCTCATATTAATATATTTTTCTGCAGTTTAAAAATTACACTTGTTCTCTCATTTGGGATTCACAGCAAATTATAGGTGGGCATCACTACTTTCATTGGAAAGAAAAAAGTGATGCTAAAATGTTAGATGAATTGTTAAACTTCTACAATGATAATTTTCCAGGACCAAGTTTTAAATCCAGTTCTTCGGATTCTAATTTAGTATGTATTTTACCAACTGCTTTCTGGTAGAGTTTTGTGTATTTTATTTTTTGTTATCTGAGAGAAAAATATTTCATGTTTATCCCTTCATGTTTTGGGAGAGGTACTCAGGGTTGGCAAACATGTATCTATTCACGGATGAATGTGAAGGTAGGGAGTAGAAGAAGACATTTCTAATCTCCTTCTTCTTGTCAACCTTATTGAAACAATTTCAATATCTTTTTCTAAAAACTTGTGTCTAAAGACAATTTATTATAAAAGAAAGAGGTTTGTTGCTAAGGCTCTAATTTAAAAACTTAACATATTTCTGTCAGTCTGAGGTTCCTCTATAAGCATCCTACTGAATGGTTTGTCATACATGATTACTAAACTTCCTAGAAACCGTAACATTGCTGCATACTCTGTTTCCAAAAACAGGAAGAAATCACATTTACTTAATAAAGACAGAGAGCTTATTAAAGAGGGGACTCAAATATTTACCTTCATGAAATTTTTGCTAGCTATCCTGTATTATACCTTCTTCAGTCACCTCATTAGACTAAGGCACTGAAGAAGACACTTGGCTAGGCACTGGGAGAAGATTATTAGTTCATTTCTCTTCTTTCTTTTTTATTTTATTTATTTTATTTTTTTGGAGACAGAGTCTCGCTTTGTCGCCCCCGGTAGAGTGTCCTGGTGTCATAGCTCACAGCAACCTCATAATCTTGGGTTCAAGTGATTATCTCGCCTCAGCCTCCCAAGTATCTGGGGCCAGAGGGGCCCACCCCCACACCTGGGTATTTTTAGAGATGGGGTCTCGCTCTAGCTCAGGCTGGTCTCAAAATTGTGAGCTCAGGCTATCCGTCCACCTCAGCCTCCTGAAGTGTTGGAATTACAGGTGTGAGCCACTGCACCCAACATTAATTCGTTTCTTTATTCAAATATATTTATTTTGTATATTTTTTTTAAACATGGCAGTAAAATAGTCATAAATAGCTACGGCTTGAAAGATGAATTAAAACTAGCTCCTACTATCAACACGTCAACCATATAATAGGAGCAATAGACATAAAGGTAAAATCATGGTACAAGATGATACTTGGCTGTACCGAGATAAGGTGAAAGGGAGAAGAAGAACACTATTTTTATATGGGAAAAGACAGTCTGTGTATTTAGAATAGAAATTCACTAGGAAAGAGAGGATTAGTCATTCTAGATGTAAGTAACACACACACCCAAAGAAAAGAACATAAAAATTACAGCATTTTTAAGAAACTCTGATGTTTATGGTGAGGAAAGCTGAGACATGTACTGTTAAGAATAGATGGTGGGACGGTAGTTGGGTCAGGCTGCTAAGGACAATGTTTACCATGTAAAGGGATTTGAAATTGAATTCTTCAAGCATTGATGAGACACTGAAGAATTTAAGCAAAATAAAATGTAAGCATAGTCAGATGTTACATAAACAGAATACCCATTCTCAGGGTCTTAAACTCCATTTGAGGCAGTGAGACCATATATAAATAAATAAAAAGAAATTAATAATAAAGATTAGACTATGAGTCCTTCCACATAGCCTGCATAGACAAAAGCAGTATGATATGTCAATAGAGGAAAAGGAAGTCAACATGAGTCAGGCTCCTAAGAAGGCAAAGAAATCAAGGGTCCTAGGAGGCAGAGATAAAGGTAGATTAATAGCAGGAATCATGAACCTGAGCTAGAAGACCTGAAGAATTAAGAGTTAAAGGCCAAGAAAGCTTAGGAAAAGCAGAGCCTATGACTTTGAGACTCTCAGTATGGTCCTGGGGGCAGCAGAAGCAGTGCCTCATGATAATTTGTTATAAATGGATAATTTGGGGCACCAAACGAGACCCATCTGCTCAGAATCTGCATCTGAACAAAATTGTCAGATATTTCAAAGTTTGGGAAGCAGTAGTCTATGGCTCTGGGCAACGATATTTCAAATAGACAAAGAAATCTCAATAATAAGCAGAGATCCCTTCAGAAATCAGCACAGAGCAATAGAAACGGCCACAGGTGAAAGGCACTCTTTGAATATGCGCTAACCACTGTTAGAACCAGTCTTAGATTGAATCTAATGTGTCTTAACCTAAAAACAATGAAATTAAAAGATTTGCTCTCAGATACTTTTGTTCCCAAGGAAGCCATAGTTTAATAGGAAGAAGTAGCTATAATATAAAGCTTCTCAAACCTCTAGCCGTCTTCTTTCATCCCTAACCCCATTTACCATTGTGTAACTAACTTCTATGACTTTTATGTAGGCTTGACTTAAGAAAAAAAAAAGTCCCTTCAACTTTTTTGAATAGTTTGGCATATGCCTGTTAAAGTAGAAAGAACAATCAAATCTGTTTCGTCTGATTACTTGCAATTCAGTAAACACTTTTATTACCATCCCAATGTGAGAAGCACCAGACAGCTGTTTACTGACTGTATCAACTATTTTTCAAATTGTTCAGCACATTTCAAATTCCTTGCATTCAAAGTCCTCACTTTTTTTTTTTCTTCATGAAGGTGAGAAAAAGGTACATAAATCTTTAGGAAATGAGGCCTCTGAAACAGGCAGAATAATGTTATTGTCAATATACTATCACTTTTAGAAAACTCTTATAAAAGCAAAAATGCTTTGATAAATGCAGTGACCCTGATATAAATATAACAGAACTATACACATATCATTGCAAAAGTTCTAAAAGTTTTATGCTGTACTTCACTAATTCAAGTGATTTCTATAATGAGGGACTCAAGCTATTTCATTATCATCATTTTATTGCTGACCCATCAAAGAAAAGAAGGTCAGGTAATGTCAGAATTATCTTAGTACTCTAGTATTCATAAAGAAAGCGAATGCAGAACAGTCATTACCACTTCAAGAGTAGTGGCCTTTCAGTAATACCTATTTAGTTGCCATGTCTTATATTGTTTTTTATACTTTGGGTCCAGATACCACTTTAAAGGGAAAAAATGAAGAACAAAAAAATGAAAAATAAACAGGAACTTAGTGAAAGCACAAAAGAAACATGTTGGGCTCAAGAGAAGAATTTACCCACATATATGCAAATAAATATGCATTATAGTTGAGTTTTGATCTGCACAGATAAAAAAAAAAAAAACTTGGGTGCTCAAAATGTTTCTGTGATTAAAATGATTCAAACATTCAATTCCAAGATGTTGAGTCACAGTAAATACAACAGAAAGCATTTATAGGAAAGTTACAGGTATAAATTCATAACTCACACTCTGAGTTAGGGACTATTGGTCTCCTTGAGGAAAATGAAGCAAAGATAGAGTCAGCAGCTTAGCATATGTCCAGATAGAAATGAAGACCTTTAAACAATGCTAATTTACATCATTCTAGACATCTGAATATTAAATTTAATACATGTAGTGAATTTTCACTCTAGTTATCTTTAATAATTTTTACAAGGATTAAAGAAATTTATGAAAATTTGACCCAAACACATATTCAGTTTGCATATTAATGTCCGGTTCCTTCTCATTAAAGAAACAGTAGACTGGTTTACATTTGGGTTAATTCCGAAGCTCTTCATTTTTCTCTTTCTCCTTCTCTCTCTAGACTATATGGCTCACTATTTTCTATGTCTCACAACACCTTGTTTTATGTTCAATTTAATATACTTCTCTTCATGTTTCAGTGATATGGCAGAGAATAGCTAGATGTTAAAAAATAGCATTTTATTTTCCTGATTACATAGCAGCACTACATTTCTTAGCTTTCCTCCTACTCAAGTAGGGACCATATAATTCAACCCTAATGTACATGGATGGAAATAATATGTCCTCATCCCAGGACTTGCCATAAAACCATCTGTGAAATTACCCATATGTTCTTCTTCTTCTACTGTCATTATTAAAAGATAATAAGATGAAAGGATCCAGGACTCTGTGTTAATATTTAAAGGGGGACTGCCTGAATTTTATAGATATAAATTCTGATTATGTAAAACTAATAATTTTTGAGGCCTGTTTATGATAGCAGCCAGCATTATTACCTTGAATAATAAAAATGTTAAGGTCATTGAAAGTTATCCTTCCCAGTATCATTCCATCACTGCCCTTCCACAGATGTCTCAGTTTCCTATAGCTACTCACAACTTTGGTTACAATCTCATGAGTAAGTAGAAGTGCATTATGGCCAAAAGGTAACTCATTAAATAACACCTTAACAATATTTGACAGAAATAATAACTAGTTTAAACCTATAAGGAGCTATATACTATCTCTGTAACTTCTTTGCTGTTTGACATTAGCCAACTTAATAAACTTGGGGATCCTCAGAAAAATCTGAATTAATCTAAACATTTAGTATAATTTTAGGAAAAAATGAATGAGCACCGTGATAAAATGCAAATTCTATTCACATGAAATCTGTTTTTATCATCAACAAAATTATTCTGTATAAGAAACTAAAATTAACCCTCCGAGTTTAGTTTCTAGGGTAGTAAAAATTTTCCCCGGTTTGGAAGAATTTGGTAGGCTATTACCTCCATGGTAAAGACTTTGACACAGATTTCAGATTGTATTATTGTACGGGACTAATTCTAACTGACATGAAAGGACTTTCACTTTTCCTTTTATTGCTTTAATTGTTAAACTTTGCTGATTTCGCAACATGCAATAGTTGGTGTTCTTTGCTCTTTACAGCTGTGGTTTCATACCTCCTCTGGGTTGGCATTTGCAAGCCATAAGTGAATTGAATATATGTGCTTTAGTAAATGTGTTCTAGCTACAATCCAATGTAAAGACATGTGTTCTGGAGCTAATTATTTTGGTTGCTAAAAGTAGCATCTTACAAAATTCAATGTTGTATTCCCATAAATGCAGTTTAGCTTCTTTCTATTAAATGCCACTGTTACATAAGGCATGCGAGTAAACCACTTTTTTGTGGCAAACTTCATTACCCTATTTCTTTATTCTACACGACATCTAGTTATAGAGATGATGGATGTATCTTTTCAATCAACAACAAAACCTCAATGGCATAAATGTTTATTGCTTTTGTATGGGAGGTTTCCGGAGGTTCAGCAGTACAGGGAAAATTGTTCCCTGACCTTTAACATAGGTTCTCTTTCAGCTTGAAAGACCTAAAGAGGCATAAGAATGGCATGTGAGTCTTGAACATGCAGGAGGGCAAAAAACTGACCTCCAGGAGAGAATGTGTATGTGAGGTGAGGGAGAAAAGATTCTCTGGATTCCAAAGGTCTCTTGATGCTGGAGGCAAAGGTTGTACTCAAGGTCTTTGGTTTTGAAAAAACAAAGGTGGAGACATTCTATCTGATCTTCTCCCACATCCTCCCTAATCAGTGCTGATGCCTGATAAGCACCTTTTATCTACTACTTCCTATTTTATGATAATAAATACGGACGTGAGGTTTGCTTGTGAGGACTCCTCCCTGAGCTCCTCAGTGCCCCAGCACAGACTCTGTGTCAAGCCTCTTCATTCCTCACACCAAAGCCCCTTCAAGGTGGGACTTAGCTATGTGACTCTCCTGACCTTCTTCTGGGGTAACTTATTTATCTAAGAATCATTTGTATCCAGGCTTGGTTCAACTGGTTTGCTTGATTTGCTTCATATGTCTGTCATCCTTTTCCTGGAACCAGCAAGATAGTAGTTATCTTTGGGGGATATTAATTGGGAGGAGGCAGGTATCATTTGTTAAATAGTCTATTTCATGATCTGTGTCAGGACAGTTGTGTTCATTCTTTAAAAATCGGTTGAGGTGCACTCATGATTTGTGAGTTTTTCCCCTGTGTATGTTTGAGGAAGTATAATAGGTTAATAATACATATTACTTTTATATCTTAAGTCAAGCATGTTCAAATATATTTAATTTTTTTTTAAAGCACAATGAAGCTCAAGTACAAGGATACTTTTCGTTCAATGATTTAATGTTTACTCAAACAGTGAAATGTGTATGAAGTAAAAGAAGTATATTTTGGATAATCAATTCAGTGCCAAACTTATTTCCATATTATTTTGAAGCCTAGATTATTCAGATAAATCATCTCATTTCAAAATTATACACTGTATCCTTCTTCAAAGAAACATGATTTTGAACTAAATCACTGAAACAAGATTTGGCTTTATCATCTTTGAATATCAGATGAAGTTATAATATGCGGAACTTTCCCTGAACTAATCACAGGTTGTCTTATTAGTTTTTCCAGAAAGTTATTATAATGTATTAAATAACACTTATGCACTTGAATGCTGTTAGCAAACAAGTAGGTAGTGCTATATAATTTTTTTTCTTTTTTTTTTTTGAGACAGAGTCTCACTTTGTCACCCTCGGTTGAGTGCCATGGTGTCACTGCTCATAGCAACCTCAAACCCTAGGGTGTAAGCAGTTCTCTTGCTCAGCCTCCCAAGTATCTGAGATTACAGGCACCTGCCACCATGCCTAGCTATTTTTTTAGAGATGAGGTCTCTCTCTGGCTTAGGCTGGTCTCTAACTCAAGAGCTCAGGCAATCCACCCTCTTGGGTGTCCCAGAATCAGGCGTGAGTCACCGCACACAGCTGGAAGTGCTATGTAATTTAATTTACATTACTTGTAAGTCTTGCAAAAAACTATATATGGTGCCTTGAGATGTAGAGCACATATTTTAAATATGGCCACATAGAAGTACTTACACTATCATTGCTGAAAACTGATTAAAAACAACATTTCTGAGGAGCCAAGATGGCAGGCAAGTAACAGCTTCCTTGCAACTGGGCATGGTGAGACTGGGGAGAGAAGAATTCAGGCATCTCTGGCTGGTGAGATCTGTCCAGAAACATCCCTTTGGGGACATAGGGAGACAGCGTGAGACTTCTGGACCCCCGAGGAAGGCAAAAGCAGTGGAGATCTGGCAAGTGCTTGTGTCTGTTCGTTCGGTCTAATCCTGCCGGCAGTGGTGGCTGCAGCAGCAGTGAGATTGCAAACTGGAAAGGCCTTACCTGTGAGCTGTTCAGGTTTCTTTTGGACTTGGCACTCTGTTGAACTGCCTTGGGAGAACTGGGGCAAGAGTGAGAAGGTCTTTGACTGTTGTCTGGGGCTCCAGACTGAGCCACCAAGCCAGACGGAGCTACCAGTGTTTGGTGGTGGGCTGTGTGGAGCCATCATAGGAGAACTGCCCCGGCAAGCTCCACCCTCAGGGTCGCAGAACAAGCATCGGGTGGGAGCAAGTAATCAAGTAGCCTAAAGGCAGGGACTGAGACACCTTGCAGCTTTAGCCCTCAGGGGCATTGGGTGAGACCGGTTTTGGCACATTGGGTAAGTGGATAGCCACTTAAGGAGTGATCCCAGAGATAAGCGCTTTC
>CAUYRH010006924.1:0-20690 GCA_963574655.1 Perodicticus potto
GAAGGACCGAGGTTTTCAGGTCCCTCTCTCAGCTATTGCCTGAGCCAGAATATCAATTCTAGAAAATCAGGCTGGGAAACAGTAGAGAGTTAGCGCTTCCCCATAGGTTGCCAGTCTGGGATAGATGCCATTGGTAACTCCAGACATGGAGGTGCAATCTCCAGGGTCCATGGTCTAGGTGTCTAAGAGGCTTGGTGCTATCACAGCTGGGGAAGGGAGTCTGAGTCCCCTTTCTCCTTTTTAATAGAGGTGTTTGAAGACTTATTTATTTTGCATATGAAAATATGCATAGAAACTGTTTCCTATGGAGAAAGTCTACCTCTTTCATGTGACCACACACAAGACAGGAGTCAGGGTGTTTTCCTAAAGGCAGAGGAGGGAAAGGCATCTTCATCTTTCATTTGCATATTCCATTAGTTTGCAAGTCCCTGGCCACTAATCATAATGTGAGAAAAACCACCACCCCAAATGAATGGCAAGATCACTCTGTGTGTGTGTGTTGCTGGTGACTTGTGGAAGTGATGAGGGGCATGGCTAACCTTGAAGATATCTTGGCTCTGTGTTTCAGACCCACCATGGTCTGCAGTCCCCTGCCTTTTCTCACTGTAACTACTTTTCTGTGCCTGTCTAGGATGTTACAACCTTATGAGCACAAGTAGTATATTTGGGAGGTGATCTTGTGGAGCACTGATAGGAGGATGAGACAAAAAGAGGAAGGTATGTTGATGAACAAGCGGGTTACTATTGTGGGCAACTTGGGCTCAACCCTACTGGGGCCACTGGGGAGTAATATGGAGTAGGGGTTAGCAAACTTCTCTAGAAAGGGCCACACAATAAATGTATGAGGCTTTGCAGGGTATACAGTCTCTGTTGTACAACTTAGCTCTTGCACTATGAAAACAAGCTAGAAGAAGATATTAAGAAATGGGTGTGGGTGTGTTCCAATAAAACTTTCTTTATAAAACCAAATGGTGGGCCAGATTTGGCTGAGTGGTTGCAGTGGACTGCAACCACTCCTAGTGGACTCCTAGTATAAAATGTGTCTTAAAGTTGTTGCACCTGAAGGCAAGGCAAGCCAGGTACTTATCCATTAGCATTCATCTGCCATTGGTAGAGGGCTGCTCCTAAGGGCATTACCTTCTTGCCCTTTGTGGACTACCCCAGAACCACAGGTGGAGAGCCACAGGTGCTCCTATGGGAAGCCATGGATGTGCATAAGCATGGGAAAAGCCAAGGGGAATGATTATTTTACAATCAGTGAATTAAGGCTCATAGAGGTGACGTGATGGCTCTGAGGTCACACAGCTAGGAAGCCATCATGATGAAAACAGACCTAGTCCCTATCGCATTGTGACACTGTAAAAGTAGGATGTTTTATGTGGCGTTTTCCAAGTGAATTTTAACATCTGTCTAGAAGATTCTGTTCTGAAGTACACAGTTTAAAAAGCATGTCACCATAACCTTTTGTATGAGATGAATTTTTATCTGCTTCCTGAACTGTTATAGAAGCACTTGAAAAATCTAAGAACAAAGATAGATAATTCAATTGTCCTTTATTCTCAAGAACCTTTTAAAATTTCTTGATCATTGTGTTTCTAGGATGTACACATATAAATTTACAAATCAACAAAACACAGTAAATTAGTAGAAATCTCGTAGAAAATAAGGCAAATAATACAAACAAATATAAATCTCAGAAGAGAAAATTTAAATAAACAACTAATACTTGGGTCATCCTCAGTCTCATGAGCAATAGGTAAGTGCAAGAAAATGAGGAGATTCCCCCTTAGACCAACATGGCGGTGGCAGGAATTGAAACATCTTTGAATTGAAACCTACCATTATCTGGTACCCAGATACTCAGGTAGGCTATAGTTTGGCACAGTTGTCTAGAGGATACTTTGATTAACACAATCCATTTCCTCTCCCTTTCTTCTTCCAAGAGCAAGACGAGGAATGATGACTGGGCTACCACAATCATGCTCATTCCATTCACCTTGCCGGTGACAGGTGTATGTGAGAGCTTGCAGCACAATCCTGGCCAAAGGGAGCCAAAGAAAGCTGAAGAGCTGTGTGTGTACATGCCACCTACAACATCTCCAGCCATCTTTTACCCCTGAGGAAGCATTCCTAACTCAGTGAAACTAGCAGTCCAAAAAGGAAAACAAAACACTTGGCCCCAGGCTGATGGTGTTGAGCCATTCAATTAACCATTTTTGGAACTGCTCTCCCATCAGACTTCTTGTTAACACGAGAAAATAAAGCCCTTATTGTTTAGCCACTTGGATGTTCTTTTATTTGCAGCCCAAAGTATCTTAATTGACACAATTATCTCTCCCATATTGAAATATGGGCTCAGGTATCCAAATAGGCAATGCACAGACATTTTATTATAGCAGTGCATGTAATAGTGAGGCATTAAGAGTAATCTGAGTGTGTATCAGAGAGGATCTAGGGAAATAAACTGTGATTCAGTAACATTACTGGATTTGAGGCAGTTATTAAAAACAACAATGTAAATTTTATGCATTGGTTCCAACATGGAAAGATCTCCAAGACACTTAAGTTTTTAAAAGTCATGAAATAAATGCACGTGGTATAACCCCATTTTTGAGAAAGAAAATAATCCTCAAAATAAAATATGTGTAAAGATTCATGTATATATGAATAGATATGGTATCTCCATACCTATAGAAAAATGGTGAGGGGGAGCCACCTCAAGTGCCTGGAAGGATTTACCTCTGAAGATGGGAGGTGGACAGGGGGTGATAGTTAAGAGAAACTTTTGCTTTTTTTATGTATAGCACTTGTCCTTTTGGCAACACAAATGGAAGAATTTATGACTTTGTCATAAAGAATAATGTTCAGAAAATAGCCCACATGCTCATTAGAGAAAAACCCAGCAAGTACTAGAATGCACAGATATAAGTTTTGTTCAAACCAGGCAAGACAGAGGTATTTTTTTTTTCCTCAAACCAGTATTTCAGGTTCCCTGAGAACAAAGAACTTCTCCTCAGGCTCTCAGATGTTTTTCTTGTGTGTAGCACAATTGCTTGGGCAGAGTTCAGTGTTTATAATCAAAAGCTACTTGTCAAATATGCGATGTCAGTTTCCCCAGCCTGCGTAAACAAGGCTTTGTGGGAAGTGGGCTCAGAAAGTGGAAGAGTTGCCTCATTTAAATTGGAGAGATGAGAGAGAGAGAGAGAGAAGGAGGGAGGGGGAGAGAGAAAGAAGGAGGTAGGGAAAGAAAAGGAAAGGAGGGAGAGAAAGGGGGGAGAGGAAGAGAAGGGAGGGAGATGGAGCTCTGTGTATATGATTTTGGGAAATTCTCTAGAAATAACTATCCTGTGTCTCCTAGCACTGGCTTGGCTCTCAACCTCTTGGCACCATAAAAATTTGACCTTCCAAAGGAGAGAGGCGATGCTTGGATGGTAATGACAGAGTTGTAGGCACGGACTGTGTGGTAATTGCCTTCTAACTGTCTTCTACACTTTTCTGAGTTGGGTACCATTAGTTTCTTGGCTCCTGTCGTGTGGCCATTAAATCATTGTTTTCTCTGACAGCGTCATTTCCGCAAAACCCTGGAGAGAAAATACTGCATAGTCCCTAGGACTGGAATGCTGCCACCTGGTCATTATGCCCAACAGCCCTTGGACGGCTGCCCGTGAAGACGTGCACCTCTTACTGCAGGATGGCTCCCCAGATGAGACAGCTGTGGTGTGCTCATTGTGTTAATTCTTCAAGCTTTTTCAGAGTGAAATTATCCTGGTCAGTGAGCACCCTCCCTCTAGCACTAATTTAAGAGTCTGGGTCTGGCAAATGGGTGTACAATAAAGAAGAATGACGGGGAAAACACATTTATCAGAAATCAAGAAGGATGTCCCCTTCTCCCCACCACCACCACCACCACCAGGGCAAGAGCAGAAGAAAAATCTTTTGAACAGAGTCTGTTGTCTGAAATAAATATTTGAGAACAGGGAGCTTGGGGCCTGCCCAATATGGAAAGATGTGCTGGGACGAATAGTCTTTGTGACTGATGTTCAACAGCCGAACTGCAGGGCTGAATAAAGAGGATGCTGGAGAGTCTTCGACAAAGCCTGGAAAAACCAAGCCCTGCCACCTTTGGGGATCAGAATTCATTCATTCAATCGATACTGGTGGCTGTGTTGTACCAGGCATTCTAGGTGAACAAAGTGATGACTCTATATCTTAATTGGGCTCCAGGTAGAAAAGAGATGACACTCAAATTGGGAACCTGAGGAAAAGCTGAATAAGGGGATTATTTGCAAAGGTGTAGGCAGTGTACAAAGAAACCTTCGAGGGAATATGAAGTACCCTGGGGCTGCCAAAGACAGGGAACTTCTACCACCCTTTGAAGGGGCAAAGCAGCTGTAAAGCAGCCACTGGAAGTGAAGAGCAAGGCTGTAGAGAGGGACACAGGCCAGGAGCCTCCGCCTCTGCCAGACAGTCACGGCCAACTGAGTCCACACAGCGGAAAGGAGACCCAGAATGGATACTCCACCTTCTCTCTCCTCCTGCCCTTTGATCTCCTAACGGTGCTTCCTATTGGCTGAATCTAACTGGAAGATGGGGAGCAAGGGAGGTCATTGATTTTTCATCCTCTGAGAGCATGGACAGGGAGGAGAAAGATGGTAAGTGGCCCTGGAGAGGCACAGTCTTTCTCTTCTTGGAGCTCACGTTCTACTTAAGGGAGATAGACCATAAACAAATTAGCCAAGAGCTCTAAAATAACCTCTTTAAGTTGACCATCCAAGGGACTATAACAAACTGGTCAATATATAGAGGTGGTCAACATAAGGAACTAGGCCTATTGTACTGATACATACGTGTGGTCATGTCCATTCTATGAAATGAAGTCAACTTAAGGAGGTGGCCGATGTAGGGAGGTGGTCAAACTATGGAGGCTCTACTGTATAATGTAGCCGGGACCTTCACTAAGTCAAGCAGTACCTTTGTGCAAATTTGAAAAAGTTCCCCTCTCTCTAAAGAGATACACATCCCTGTGCCATTAACATGGGTTAGGGAGTGCAGTGGAGGCAAGCTGGATATCAATCCCCGATTGACATTTGGGTTGGGAGCTTGTGTGGGACTCAACCCACAGAACTCAATATCTCTCATTGTCAAGTGGTCAAGGTGTCATAAATAAAATTAGGAATTCATGACTCAGGATGAGCAGATGACAGATGGTACACAGAAAGAGCTTTTCCACAGTGGTAGGCTTGGTCATGCCGCAAATATGGCCAGAGGGGCCCTGCGGAGGTCCAATGGGCTGCAGCCCCTGGCGAATGTCACATGCAGAGAAGAAGACAGGAGGGTCCCACGCAGAGTTACTCACTGGTGGGAGCAGCCTGCAGCTTGCTGGTGATGGCAGGGATGTCTTCTTCTGGCTCTGGCTCCCTGAACTGTGATGAGCAATTTGTCTTTCAGCCTTGATCTGCTGTCAGTGGTGCTGACACAGACTGTGGGTATTAATTTCTTCTGGAGCTGTCTTACATTGCAGTCGACAGGGGGACGAAAAATAAGTAGATTTCGCTGGATACAGAAACTCATCACCCAGCTGCCTTTATTAGTGGTGAAGCTGTGGGCAGAGATGAGGCCTGCACTGTGCTCCTCTTCTTTCCCTAAGAAGCAGGTGCCAAACCTCTAACGATGCACCTTCTCTTTTGCGGCCCTGTGCTTGACACCTTTCTTCCATCACTCTCTCCCTCGCCTGCACAGTATCCATTCTCTGTCTCTTTAAAGAGATCAGACAAGAGATACAACAGAGAGACCCATAGACACCCCAAATCTTTTCATCTGCCTATAAAACACTCACCCATCTCATGAGCAAGCCCTCTCCAATGTCTCTAACATTTTCTAGATTGTGTTTTATTTAGGGATCTGTGGTGGGCAGAAACACATTCATCCAACTCAAGTTTTTAAAAATGTAGGACATGTCATAGAAGCCAATGACAGGAAAGGTGAGTTATTTGCTGTTTCCTGGACTCTCAAAAGGGCATCGATGCTGAGCTCTGCTATTTTCTGCACTCCTACCGCTTTATTCTTTCACTCTGTATCCCGGCTCCTTCTCCTCCCTTATGTGGCCTGTCATAGCTGTGCTCAAATGGTAGGCTAGCCCCAGAGTTTACTGGACCCTCATCACCATACTCTGTGGCTATCTGGATCAGTCTCTTGGTGTCCAAAGTCCAAATTCCTAGATAAGAAAATCTGATTGGTGCAGCTCATATCAGGTGTTTTCCTCTGGTCCAATCATCTGCGACCTGGAGGGTGGGACCGTGTGCACTCTGCAGCTTTCCATCTCTGAAACAGGGGCAGTGAGTGGAGCCAGGAGACCTCTCTAGAGCTCCCAGAAAGAGATGCTGTAATAAAGAGGTAAATACAGATCTGGATTTGACCACTTCCAGATATGTGGTCTTTGATACGTTTTCCAAATTTCTTTAATTAATTTAATTTTTAGTGCAGCTGTCACACAGAGTAATGCTTGCAAGTCCAGCTTCAAGAACATTGTTAACAGGCAGAGGCAGAGTAGTCCCCCCATGGGTGCAATTCAGGAAAGTAGTGATGATTCCCATGAGTATGCTGCATTTGCATACTCATCTCTCTGGGAACAGAGGAGAGAAGTAAAGCTTCACAGTCACACTGAAGGTGTCAGGTGGGTGGTGAGACAGTCACAGCTCAGAGACTGGTATACCTGGAGAACCATTAAGTAGGAACACATCACTGTCATTTGGAATGATTCCAGGGGCTTCCCTTGTAGTTAAGATCAAGGTCAAGGTTCCTTGTAACAGACTTCAAAGACTTTGTGACTTAGCGTAAGTGTATACCTTCATCCTTATCTCTCACTTCTCCCCATCACACCCTGCTCATTTGTTCATTCACTCCCACTGTATTGAACACCTACTATGGGCCAACCCACTAGTTTGGACCTCCTTGAGCTCCTCTTGTGTCTCATGCCTCAGAGCCTTTGTATAATAGATATTATTCCTCCTGCACCATTCTCCTCCTCTGTCATACTCTCCATACTGGCAAAAACTTGTTGGGATGTATACAGAGGGCAGAAACGGTGCCCATTTCGCTTCCCTGTTACTTTCAGTGGCCAGCGTGCTGCCTGGCACATGGTAGGGCATCAGGCCAGGTCTGCTGAATGGGTAAATGCTGAAAAAAGAGCAGGAGGACATATCTCTGCCTCACCGTGAAACACCACAGACTGCTATCAAGCTCCTTTGCAGATTTAAACAAATTTTTAGTTACTGTTGTCAGGGGGACAAGAAGTGTGGCTAAAGGCATGAGACACAGGAGGAGCTCGAGGAGGTGTGTACTAGTGGGTTGGCCCAAAGTGGGTGTTCAGTACAGTGGGGCATGACAGTTGGCTCCATGTTTGCTTCCCCCCCATGAGGGGGAAGAGAGGCATAAACTTGCCTGCATGAGGCTCCTCATGCTCCTCTGTCTTTCTGACTGTCTCTCTATCACTAACAATGAAGATGGGAAGGTGTCAAATTTCCACAAAGAGCCAACCTACTTTTGTGTCGACTTACTGCACAATCTCTGACTTCAGAAAACAGGGTCTTCCCTCCAGGGGTCTCTGATTACAGCCTGGGCACCTCCCCTTGTCACCATCGTACGTCTGAGAGTTTGAGATGAGAAATCCTGTCATGGGCTTGCAGCACTGAGTTTAGAGCGTCGCAGACCTGATTAGGAGGTCTGTGGGGGGAACACAGACCTACCCTAGGTCAGGCAGACTGTGTACTGGCCAGTGACCTTGAACAGTGACTTCAACTCTGAGATCCAGCATCCTCGGCTCTAGAAGGTGGTGGTAATAGCAGGTGCCTCTGGGGTTGTCGTGAAGTGCAAGTGAGAGAATGCACGGGAGCTCTCAGTTTGGTGCCCGGTATGTAGGAAGGCCACAGCGATAGCCGTTATCACTGGCACTGAGTCGGAACATCAGGACATCGCACTGAGGATCTGATTTGCTAAAGGACACGGGGAGCTGGGGAATGTAATTCCAGAGGTTTGATGCATAGAAACAAATTATCCTGCCACTTTTTCTTGGTAACCACAGACTGCAATTCCTCCTGTACAGGGAGAATAACCTCAACAGGAGAAATGTTGACACACGAAGGGCAGAATTCGACTTTCAAGGACATTACAGCTCACTTCACCACAAAGACTCTAAAGCCCATGACAATTAATGGGGATCTTGGACCAAAGAAAAACCAAGAATAGAAACAGGAAACCTTATGGCCTGAGTGGTTTTGGCTTAATAGGAGAATATTGTAGAAAATACACATAATTTTGACATGGTGGTGGTGATGGGGGAAAAACTAAATAAGCCTTTTTTATCTGAGTGGATGTTTCCCTGATGTACTGTAACAGAAGGTGACCTCCCCGTCACTGTGTGCATTCAAGCAGAGTCTGCCTGACCACAGGGTATATCCTTGTTCCCCACACTCTGGTCATTTGCAAATCGCCTTCATGATAGCTGCCATCTCTCTGTACCAGCTTATTACTAATTACTGAA
The DNA here is from genome assembly GCA_963574655.1 of Perodicticus potto. Taxonomy (NCBI): domain Eukaryota; kingdom Metazoa; phylum Chordata; class Mammalia; order Primates; family Lorisidae; genus Perodicticus; species Perodicticus potto. The sequence continues at coordinate 8,540 of CAUYRH010006924.1, forward strand.
TATTTGTTTTTAAATGAGCTCACTTAAAAAATGTAGTAAAAGGAAACTTGATATTAAGACTGTAAGAAGGAAGCCATTATTACCTGTCACAAATAGAAGGAAAGTATAAAAGCAAACACAATAAAAACAAAAAGAATGATATTTAATTATAGCTAGGCATCATTGCTTGCTCTGAGCCTGAGACCTGCCCTCTCTTTGTTAAAAGGGAGAGCAAAAAGTATGAGAAAGGTGTTAAAGACTGAACTAGCATTAAACTTGGACTTTCTTGTTTGCATAATAGAAAAGGACAGAAGAAAACAACTACTGTTTCTGCTATGTGATTTCACATTATGGTCTATGTAACAGGAAAATAATTTCACCATCTGCTAGTGGTACCTGCCCCATCCTCAGGGAAATCCCTGAGAGAAGAATTCTAGCACCAAATCTGCAACTGAGTAGGAGACAACCTAAAATCCCTTTCAACTAGGGGTTATTATGACCTCAGGTGATCACTGTACTTTCTCAGTATAAATTTTGTATCAAATGCTGGTAATGTCTAACAACCTGCTCTGTAGGAGGGAAGAAAAATTTCTGATTTACAGTGTTTGCCAATTCCCATGGTGCAAATATTTCCACCATGGTTTACTTTAATATACCCACACTATGTCACTGAATGCAGAATTGGAAAGAGATGAATACACAAATAGTAGGTTCAGTATGAGCTGCCTCTAGTTGCTAGAGTCTAGTACAAGATTGTTCCCTACCAACCCTGAGTGTGCTCTTAAGAATATAAAATAAAGCTGCATCCAGGCGATTTAGAGCTAACCCTTGAAATCTCCATAAGAACCTCTGAGACACATCGCCATCTCCTTGTGGGTAAGAGATGGACACTTCTTGCAATCCCACTCTACAATCCAGTTCTATTTTTGTCCATTTTGGAGGTAGAGGCACTGAGGTGCCCTCTTGCCTGCATCCCCGTACAGATATTTTAGTGACCACCAGAGTTGAGCTTGACTTTAGTTGTCCACTTTATATATGGCTGTATTTTATTCACACCTGCCTTTCACCTGCCATATAGCCTCTACTGTAGCTTTACATTGTACCCGACCAGGAGGTTCAGAGTCTTGCTCAATGTTTTAAGTCATTGCTCAAGGGCTACCCACCTACAGTAGTAGCTTTTCTGGGCCATTTCAAACAAGTCATCACCTTTCAGTGTTAAGCATCTCCCATGCATCAGTTACCATCTGCCGGTGAATTACTGTGCTTTACTATGGCAATTAAATCTTTATCTGATCTGTTTGCACATTTTACCTTACATACTTTCGAGTAAGCACTGAGTCTAAATAACATTTCATTAAGACCCATTATGTACCAGGAATCATATTATTAGAGAGTATCGATTTCACAGAGTTGCTGGGGGGATTAAATGAGAAGCTAGCCCACTTCTGCTATGCCACGACATGCTTTCTCTTCATTTCTGTAACCTGCAAAGCCCAGAGCAGTGCTGTGGGTCCCCAGTCAACACGTGTGGCTGGCGGTAAGGCTGCCAATGAATGACTCCAGATGCAAGCCCTGGCTTCCCTTCAGCCCTGTGCAGCCCTCCTGGATGCCCAGGCCACAAAGCATTTGAGTGTCCTCCACCTGGAAGATGATGTACTATATATCATCACTTAAGCTTAATCGTGAGTGGCTTGGAGGACACCCACATGGGGCGATTTTACACAGGGTTATTATGCTGGCATATGTGTTTCATGGTCTGAAGCCATCCACACAACAGCAATTTTTAGCTTCCTAGCAAAGGTTTGGCATGAGCTCCTGTCACGATCCTCCCCCAACCCCGCTTCAGTGGTGGAATTGGCCCCTGGTACAACCATGCCAAGCTGAGCTGGGGGCTCCAGAATGAGTGCAGAACTGCTGGGTAGAGCTGGTCATCTGATGACCTTGTCCCCGGTCCTGGACCCACCAGAATGTGTTGGCTTTGGGCTAAGCCTCAATTGTTACTGACATATTGGATTAGTGGGTTGCCCATCATCTACAGAGGGAGGATTCCATCCACGGTCCAGCTCTCTGCACATGTCCAGCAGGCCCACAGCCTTCTGTCTTGACAAGCCTGTGCCAACCTTGGTCTGTGCACAGGGCTTTGCTGTGATTTTACTTATACTTGTGCCTTGAGGAATTTGGCAAAAGAAATCAATTTCAGCAACACTTTTGCCACTTGTTTGAGGAAGAGCAAATATCAGTTATGTCTGTTAAGAGCATGGGAAGACCTGGGTTCCAATCCCATCCCTGATCCATATTAGCTCTAGGATAAGTTACTTAATCTCCCTGAGCCTCAGTTTGTGTGTCTATAAAATGGGACCAAAACCACCACACTTCATAGTGCAAGGTTAATTGAGGTACCTTGCACAGTGCCTGGCATGCAGCAACTACTTTTTAAATGCTCCTTGCTAAAGTGTTTAAGAGCCTGAGAAAATGTGTAGAGGTAAAATGGAAAGATTTTGGAACCAAATTGTCCTATGTTTGACTCTACATTTCCCCTCCCCATTTATTGGTTGTGCATAAAAGTGGGGGTATGGGAGGAGTCACATTAAATAGTTAAAAATAGCTACTTCAGGAGCGAGGCGGGTGGGGTCTTGGGGTCTTGGTGTGTGCCACACCTTTTGGGGGCAAAACACGATTGTAAGAGGGACTTTACCCAACAAATGCAACCAGTGTAACATGGTTTCTTGTACCCTCAATGAATCCCCAACAATACAAAAAAAAAAAATAGCTACTTCTTGGTAAGCACTGGTTTGGGATGATGGTCAATGATACTTTCATCCTTATGTGTAATATTATAATTGTTTATAAAGTTCATGTATTGATGCTATTATTTGTGTATATAAACAGTGAGAATAAAAATAAAATAGAACTGATGTACCAGATTTTTGGGGCTACAAAGGCAAGGCTTTATGACACTTGGGACATATTTCTTGGTCTACACCATCTTTTGAGACATGGGGTAGAATTTTGAGACTATAGTCTCCTTCCACAGTGTCTGGGGGGAGCCAAAAATACTATCCAGCCTAGAAGATAACAAAGCCTTTCCCTAGTCCCAAATCCTTGCAGTTACAGAACATCTCCCAAATATTCCAAAATGGGTAAGTGACCCCACTCCCAACTACTGAAATCATTGCCTATAAGGCAGCCCCACTACTGGAAATAAATAAGGAAAACTGCTGGAAACAAGGGTGTCCAATGAAAGTATCATTGACCATCATCCCCAACCTGTGCCCGGGGTCAGCTCTCATTAGTGTTTGTGTATTTAATATGTGGCTCAATACGACTCTTAAGTTCTACAGTGCACAACCCCAAAGAGAAAAGGTTGGACATCCCTTAGGCTAGGCACCTACAGGAGAAGTGAGAACCGGGCAAATGAAGTCAGCAACCTGAGATTGCTACTATGGGCCTAGGACAACCTGTAGACGTGTTTTGTTTTCTTCCTCCCCCCCTTCTTTTGAGACAGGGTCTTGCTCTGTCACTCTGGCAAGAGTGCTGTGGCATCATCACAGCTCACAGCAACCTCAAGCTCTTGTGATCAAGCAATTCCCCTGCCTCAGCCACCCAAGTACCTGGGACTACAGGCACCGGCCACCACACTTGGCTAATTTTTCTATTTTTAGTAGAGACAGGATCTTGCTCTTGGTCAAGTTAATCTCAAACTTCTGAGTTCAAGCAATCCTCCCACCTCGGCTCCCTAAATTCTTTGATTATAGATGTGAGGCACCGTGTCTGGCCTGCCCCTGAGTTTTTTAAGATCAAAAAGAACTACTTTGTCACTCCAGGGTCATGCCAGGAGCCTGGGCTCTGGAGTCAGACAGACGTAGACACAAGCTTCTGCTATTGTTGCAAGGATGCACTTGGGTGCCAATCTGCAGCGCTTGGGCTGAGGACAGACACTCGTTGCACAGCCCCAGCCAGTGACTACACGCTGGGAGTGTACCAGGCCTGGCCATTTCTGCCCTGTGTGAAACTCTTGTGGGGCTCCTGTGACCCGCGGTCTGTGTGGAGCTCTCCAGAGCGCAGCGCGGGCTTCTCAGGCTGTCGTCGGAGGCTCCTTCCACCCAACCCCTTCTCCCTGTCTCTTCTTTCTCGGGTGTCAGACCTGCATCACAGTCTGAAGTCTCCCTCTGCGCAGTCCTGCTCCCTCTCTTCCTCAACTATCACAAATATCACCCACAACGAATCCCTTGCCCTTCTAACTCTGTCTGGGTGCCTGCTTCGCAAAGGACCTGAACTAACATGACCGCCTGAGTTTTTGTGGCCGCAGGGAGCCAGCTTCTTCCTTCTGGCTAACTGGATACCGGCAGGTCTTCCTGAAGGGAGGACAGGGGGGATCAGGGTAGTCAAGGAAGAGCCCTTGCGGTGTTTGGCAGTTTGGCAACCCCCAATCTTCAGCTCTGAAGAGCAGGGCGGGCTGAGCTTCACTGGGGTGCTCCCAAGTGGGCTTCTCTCAGGGTGGCCATGCTTTTGTTGTTATTCATGGAATACAGAGAATAAATGTGTTCAACACAAGAATCTGGATGGGGCGTGGGTGTGCAGGCCTTCTTCCGACAGTCACATTTCTTGGTACAATGTGACCTTTCTGTCTGATTACCACTCTGCTCTTTCTGCCAAAGGAAAGCCAGGACAGCAGGTATTTTAAAGAGACAACGGGCAAGTTAATTAGGTGGCTCTCCATTTGACAGACTTTATACTAAGGGCTCCTAGGGAGGGGGTGGTCATCTCAGGAAGAACCTGAGGACTTGATTCATTTTGGAAACTGGCCTCAGGGGCTCTGGCTGGTGCCTCCTCCTCACCACGCTGCATCCTGTGTGCATCAGAAACACATGAAATTTTAATGACAGACAAGCCACTTCCCTCCACGGCTCCATTTCTGTCTATTCTGGTAAAAGCTGTCTTTGTCATGTGCAGGGAGCTGTTAAGGTCAAGGAAGGCCACTGTTCCTCAACTCCCTGAACCCAGGCCCCATTATTTTGATTGGTCAAATCAAATGCAGCCCCCAGGGAGCCATCCATAGAGAGATAATTGGGAGAAGGGGCTCATGGACACCTTTATTCATACCAGCACATTCTGTGGTGGGTCAGTAGCTGAGGTGGAGGGATGGGGATCTTTCCAGGGAAGTGTATCTCAAGTCCAGTGGGGACAAAGCAAGGGTGTACTAGCTGGTGAGAGTGATTGTGTGGGAGCTGAGTGTACCCATCTTCTTCCCAACTCTTTGTTCTGTGATCAGTACCTTGAAATTAGCCCCAGTGGGAGTATTTACACCATGGAAATTGGCAAACATTACAAATTAGGGTTTTTTTTCTTTGCTTATTTGTTTTTCCCAGAAAACTGGTTGTTAAACATTTACCAGCACATTGCTGAAATGAAAGTTTTCATCTGTAAAGACACATTCCTGGGAGACATCACCCCTAAAATTTCCTGCTTGGACTCTAAATATTTGCATTGCATTTGTATTTGTATACAAATTTGTATTTGCATTTATTATTTCTATAATGTTTTCCTTTCTAGCTCCATCTCTTACTACCTTGGACAAGTTAGTTAACTTCTCTATACCTCAGTTTTCTCATCTATATAATGGAGATGATAATAACATCAAACTATTAGGGTAACTTCTTCATGGCTGCCATGCAAGAGTGGTATAATACATAATATTCAATAATTTATTTAATTTAGTGTTTTTAGAGACAAGGTTTCACTCTGTCACCAAGAGGATAGCAAGTGGCCAGATCATAGCTCACTGCTGCCTTAAACTCCTGGGCTCAAGTGACTCTCCCACCTTGGTCTCCCAAAGTGCTGGGATTAAAGGTGTGAGCCACTGCACCCAGCCTATATTCAATATTTTAATATATTCAATTCTCATAATAACCCAGGGGCACAGGTATTACTAGCCACATGCAGAAGAAGAGGCCCTGAGATTTTTAAGTCACTGCATCAAAGTAGTCAAAGAGCCAGTAAGTGGCAGAGCTGGGATTAGAACCCATAGCTTTTGTGACTCCAAAGTCTATGTGTCTAACCACTGCATTAAACTGCCTAGCATGCCATCTTCCCCCTGTGGTAAGCTGGCTTCCCATCCCTCAGCCTGGGAAAGTGCTGGTGTTCTGTCAGGAGCAGAAAAAAGATGAAGCTCTCTTTATTTCCTTCAAAGAAACCTTTCTTGCCTCAAAGAGGGAGTGAGAAAGGAATTGGCTTACGTTCATTTGGAATTCTGAGTTCATTATCCATGTACTTAGATCCTGTCTAGATGACAAATGAAACGTGAAAAATGTAGTCAATCATCCACATGTTTGGTCTCTGTGATGTCAGATCTGGTAAATTTCAGAAACATCTGGATGGCTAGAAACGAGGCTAAGCGGAGCTTTTGGTAATGAAAACTTGTGGAAATTAAGGGAGAACCCTCCCTCATTTTACGGATGAGCGAACTGAGACCTCCAGAGGGAAGGTACCTTGCCTAAGTTTGTATAGATTTTTGACAGCACAGCTGGAGTAGGAACTTCCATTGATGTGATTTCAAGTTCACAACTTCATTCCTCTTTGTTGAAATTGCCTGACATGGTGCCCGGCACAGAGTCCCACGTGGACGGGTATTTAGTAAGTGGTTTGGGAGTGGGGCAGGCTCTTCATGGCAGTGCCTTAACTGTGATCAATGGGGCTGGATCCATGAAGATGCCCATCTGACACTCAGAGAGGTTAAGTAACTTGCTCAGGGCCACACAGCTGCCGGAGGAGTTGAGAGGGATCGGAACCTGCCCTTCTTTCTGTCAGCCAGTCTCCTCTTAAGCACCACCATAAGAATCGCAACTTTTCCTGCAGCTAATATTATGTTCCAGGCATTTTATGACCAGAAAATAATTGAAAGAATGTTCTGAACTTCACATTTAGTGTCAGGGAGTTAAATTGGCTCCTCTAGGGTTAGGTAGAGGTCAGCCACTTTGGCTCCATTTCAGTACTTTGCAAAGATGACTCCCCCCACCCCCCGCACCCACCTCAGGAAGCAGCTTAAACCTGACATTCCGCCTCTCCCTGATTCCATGTTTTCCAAAATTCAGTCCTTCATCAACAATCACTATTATCTATTGTGGTCCCCATGCACTGCCTCTTTTACTGTTAATTTTTTTTTCTTTACAGGCAAATTAAACAAAGAACCTGAAGTCCCTACTGTAGTTTCTTCCTAAGTGGTAATTTTCCATGACTTTATGCCTTTGAGAGTGCTTGTTAAGGTTTTCTTTAATGCACCATTGAAATGAACAATGAAGGATAAAAGCGGCTGTTCATTTAAATATCGTCCTGCATGTCACCCGTGGCTTGTGTGTCAACTTTTAGGGCCCAGGTGTTGTGTGAAGTCTGTCATGCCTGCTGATAAGATGTTGGGGTCCACGCAACATGTCTCCCTGGGTGGGGAAGTTTTAAAAAATTATTGTGGGCACATAAGTGTTGTATACCTTTTTTTTTTTGAGACAGAATCTCACTTTTTTCCATCCTTAGTAGAGTACTATGGCATTAGAGCTCACAGAAACCTCAGATTCCTGGGCCTAAGTGGTCCTCCTGTCTTAGCCTCCCTAGTAGGTGGGACTACAAGGGCCCACCACCGAGCCAAGTTAATTTTTCTATCTTTAGAAATAGAGACATGGTTTCGCGTTGCTCAGGCTGCTCTCCAACTCCTGAGCTCAAGTAATCTTTAGCCTTAGGCTCCCAGAATGCTGGGATTACAGGTGTGAGCCACTGTGCCCAGCAGCTATTTATCTTTGTAGGGTGCATGTGATGTTTCGATACAGGCATACAAAGTGAATTAATCAAATTAGGGAAAGTGGGGTATCCATCAACTGAGGCATTTAACATTTCTTTGCTAGGAACATTCCAGTTCCACTCTTTTAATTATTTTAAAGTGTACCACATCTTAGTGTTGAGTACAGTCATTTTGTTGTGCTATCAAATATTGCTCATTCGAGCCAACTAGCCAACTATATTTTTGTGCCCATTAACCATCCTGAGTGGGGAATTCTTTGGTGCAGGCTGAAGACTGAAGCACTTTCAAGAAGTTTGGACCAAGACTCTCCTGACTTCTGTGGTGTGGGGAACTCTTCACGTGTCAGTCAGATCTCTGAGGTTCCCCCCAATGACTGTTGCTGTCTTGACTTATGTTGCCTGTCGACCAGGGAGGCGCTGGCCATGGAAGGGTGTTACTATTGTTGGATGCATTAGCTCTAAACCTCACAGCTTCTTGAAAGACTGACATTATGCCCTGCTTGTACAGGCAAGAACTCAGACTGGCAAAATGACCCAGTCAGCAAGTGGGGAGCACAGCTTCACGCCCAGGTTGGCCTAACTCTTAAAGAATATGCTTGCCTGCCATCCCGACCCCTGTCCTGAAGCCACATCCCCCTGGGACCAGTAGATTGAGTGGCTTCCTGGGTGGGGTCCTCACAGGACCTCAGCACAAGTTCCTTTTAATAATGGGTGTTGGTTGCAGCTGGTGGGATCTTTCCTGAAACAGGAAAGGGAATTCAGAACCAGCTCTTCTGGAAGGGGAAAGTCGGAGGCAATCTCTTCCTTGAGGTCTGGAGAAAAGCCTACTCCTAAAGAGATGAATGACCCCAGGGACAGAATCATGATTCACTAGAGAACTGGATGAATGCTGAGGTTTATTTAGGGAATCTAAACAGTGGCTCAGGAGTGCTTCTGAAATCCCAATGGTATGAAAACCTCAGGCTCACATCAGTGAAGTGTCTTGAACAGGATTTGATAGACTACAAGTGGCAGTCATGGGATTTGAACCCAGCTCTGACCGTAAAGGCGATCATGTTCCCTGACATACAGCCTGACAGAGCTACCCATCATTAAGCCACTGTCCAGGCTGGGAACAGTTGGACACTATGTTTGAGGTTTGGGCTCTGGAGACAGATCTCTGAAATTTTCTAGATTTAAGTCCTTCCTTCTCTCCCCTGGGCATAGGTGGGAGAGAGTTCCTGCATGGTTTGTGAAGTATCTCAAATGTTTCCTTTGCTGATGTAGACAGAACCTTACGATCTTGTTCTCCTATAGAAGACATTGATTCTCCAGGGATGTTTGTTTACTTAAAAAGCATGATGATGTCTCAAGAAATGGAATCAGGCCGGGACAGCCAAACTGTCTAAGAGCTGAGGTATATAGGATCCCGGGCCCAAGGTGATTATAAAGCTGCTCATGTATTTTAAACCACACTGTCGGAGAGCAAGTGTTTTGGGTGAATGCCCCCACCACTTCTAGCTTTACCTTGTTATTACTGAGCAACTGCATTTCAGCCTGCAAATTCCAGGCTGATGGTGGGCTGTCGGAGATGTTGCTGAGATGGGCAGAGAGGGGTGGATTACTCCACCCAGGTGACCCCTTCATGTAGATTTCAGGCCCTTAAGTACAGTTCTAAAAGGCTGTGTTGCAAAGAACCTTTTCTCACACCTCTACTTGAGATGTGTGTTGGGATTGTTGTCTTGCAAATGAGGTACAAGGTGTCACCTTTGCCAGGTACTTCTCTTCTCACCCCAACATGATATTCTGGATCCATTCCCAAGCCTAAGTGAGCACAGCCATTCATTATCATGACAACTTAAGCCACGGTCCCAGACATGGAATGCATCACGGGCACAGTGTCTGCTTGACGTTTGGCAGCTTTGCCAAGAGCTTAAGAATGGTGCATGATTATATTTGATATGTTTTCCTTAATTCATCATGGATTCTGTGGGTTGGAGAGAAATCAAACTTTATAACTGATTGAGTTTGGAATTATCTAAGTGCAGGGGTGGCTTGTGGGGTTGGGGCAGGTTGAGTGACCATCTTTTCTGAAGGGGCTTTGAAGGTGGGTCTGGCTTGGTCTTTCTTAGAGTTTGATAGGGAGGTGGGTCCTCATTCTCAAGCTGCCTTTACTTATTGGTATTTCCTGCCTAGGCTTTAAAGACATTTACATTTGAAATTCCTGCTTTCAGAAAGTGGATTTAGAGGCAAAAAATTGGGCAATTGAGGCACTTCCTAATGTCCTTGGCAAGCACATCTGGACCCCTTCATTACATTCTTTCATTCAACAACTGTTTCCTGGTGCTTACTCCATGCTGGGCACCTGGAGGCAGCGGACAACAGTGATTAGCACATGGTGACAATGGTAATTAAACACTACGTTCAGATGTTTCTTCAACACATAAACCCATCTATCCCCATAATAACCCATTTATTATCCTTTTAGTTTAGGGATGGGGAGGCTCAGAGAGGTGAGGTAGCTTGCCTGTGGTCACACAGCTAGTGAGCAAGCAATTCCGTGTTCTCAACCACTACTCATTACTGTTTCTCTGGCAAGACTGACTCCCGGGAAGCTTACATTAGCTTTCAAAGATTCCTTTGGCTTTAAACTCCTACAGCCTTTTGAATCTCTCTTGCTGTGCAGATTTAAGAAATGTAATGCAATACAAGTGTTTTTTCCTAACCCAATATAACTGGGAAGCTTCTTCCTCCCTCCCGGCATGCCCCCTGTCCTGCTTGCAATTTCTATCCCTTTCCGGGATTAAAGAGAGACTCCCTTGGAGATGAGCTCTGGGTGCTTTGTGCATTGTAAATCTTTTTAAAATCTACACCATAAACATCTTTCTCTCCAAATATAGCAAACTTTTGAGGCCTGAGTTTAGCCTTCATTCCTCCAGCAGAGGCAAGGAAGGCTCCATATAAAGTCAGGCTTATGTAGTTCCCATCTCTGTACAAACAGGGCTGCCTGGTTTTTATCTCCTGTATCCCTAGTTCTGCAGCCTTGAATTCTATCAGCCGAGGCCTCACTGCGTGGTCAGATGTTGACACTCTCTCTTTCCATGGTTTTTCCTCTGTTACCAAAGAGAACAGGTGTTGTCTCTTTCCTCCCCTCTTTTCTTTATCCTCTCTGGCTATTAATGCAGAAAAGGAAGAAGGAAGGAAAAGAAAGGAGGGAAAGAACCGCAAAGTGATCCGGTTAACACCAGCATAGGAGGAGAGATAATCAGCCTGGATTAAATTTGGGTATTAAAAATAAAATGGGTAAGTGCAGGTTGGCCTGAATCCGAATCACAGCCGAGCAACCAGGGCCACATTAATTATATGCAGGGATCGCCATGGAAACCCAAGTTGGGTACATTTGTGAACTCCTGTGTTAATTATATGGAAATCTCTGCATTGCACAATGGTGCTGAGAAAGAGCAGGAGGAAATGTATTCCAAAGTCAAGGCCACTGGTATAACCTTCAGAAGCCACTAGTGACAAACTTAAAATCTCAGTTGGCTTCTCTCATGGTTGCAAACTTTAACCTTGGAAACCTAAAGGTGCAATTTTTTATTGGTTGGCAAAGAGTTACAACCTGTTCCCATCAGAGAATCCTAGTCTCTCTGGCAACCCCCTGGACCTTCACAGGATCCGGAAACAAAAGGGTCAATGGCTGGTTCAGTGTACTAGCCATACTGATTGCTAAACATTTTAATATCATTTTCTGCCATCCTCAGCTGTTATGTGTTAGACAAGGAAAGTGTGGCCCAAGCCAGTAGCTCAAGGTTGCGCAGCTATCAACTGATAGATCTGCAGCTTGAACCCACAAATTCTTGCTCCAAAGCGCATGTCATCTTCTCATTTTGTTTTATTTTATTTTATTTATTTTTTTAAATTATTTTTTATTGAGTCATAGCTGTGTACAATAATTCAGTCACAGAGTACAGTGTGCAGGCTTCACATACAATCGGAGATATTTTTATCAACCTGATTGATAAAACATTCATGATATTTTCTCATTTACTATGTGAAAACATTTTTGATCCGTATTTAGAAGTTTTCTCCTGACCCTTCAAATATGCACCACAAGTGTGATCTCACTCTTTATCCTCTCTCCCCCACCCTCTCCCTCTCCTTCCCTCCCTCTCCCCTTTCCCCATCTTATTGTGCAATAAATGGGTTGTAGCCTTCGCTTGAAAGATATAAATTTGCTTCATATTAGGGGTGTATACATTGGATACTTTTTCTTCCATTGTAGAGATAGTTTGCTAAGGAGAACATGTTCCAGCCCCATCCATGTCAATATGAAAGGAAAAGTCACCATCTTTCTTTAAGGCTGCATAATATTCCATGGTATACATGTACCAAAGTTTATTAATCC
>CAUYRH010006926.1:0-23408 GCA_963574655.1 Perodicticus potto
GGAAAGCTCATTCCTGCCTTAGGCCCTTTGTTTCTATTTCTCCTCTTCCTCCACAAAAATCAATTCCCCCCACCTTGGGCGGCACCTGTAGCTCATTGAGTAGGCTGCCGGCCCCATAAACTGAGGGTGGTGAGTTTGAAACCAGCCCCAGAAAACCGCAACAAAAAAACTAGCTGGGCGTTGTGGCGGGCACCTGTAGTCCCAGCTACTCAGGAGGCTGAGGCAAGAGAATCGCCTAAGCCCAAGAGCTGGAGGTTGCTGTGAGCTGTGACACTAAGGCACTCTACCGAGGGCGATAAAGTGAGACTCTGTCTCTAAAATAAATAAATAAATAAAATAAAATAAATTCCCCCTCATTCAGCTCAGGGCTGGCTCCTGTTATCTTTAGGTGTCAGGCTTAATGCTCACCTCCTCAGCAACATTTTCTCTGGCTACTCTCTTATGATCACTTCACATTAAATTTTTTTTTTTTTTTGAGACAGAGCCTCAAGCTGTCACCCTGGATAGAGTGCTGTGGCATCACAGCTCACAGCAACCTCCAACTCCTGGGCTCAAGCAAGTCTCCAGCCTCCACCTCCCAAGTAGCTGGGACTACAGGCACCCGCCACAATGCCTGGCCATTTTTTTTTGGTTGCAGCCATCATTGTTGTTTGGTGAGCCCAGGCTGGATTCAAACCTGCCAGCTCAGGTGTACGTGGCTGGTGCTTTAGCCCGTTGAGCCAAGGCGCTGAGCCGTATATTAAAATTTTTTATCACAGCACTCTGATTTTTTGTTTTTGAGACAGAGTCTTACTATGTCACCCTGGGTAGAGTGCCGTGGCGTCACAGCTCACAGCAACCTCAAACTCTTGGGCTTAAGTGATTCTCTTGCCTCAGCCTCCCAAGTAGCTGGGACTACAGGCACCCGCCACAAAGCCCGGTTATTTTTTTGTTGTAGTTGCCATTGTTGTTTAGCAGACCCAGGCCAGGTTGGAACCTGACAGCCCTGGTGTGTGTGGCTGGTGCCCTAACCAGTGAGCATTCTGATTTTTTTTTTTTTTGAGACAGAGTCTCAAGCTGTTGCCCTGGGTAGAGTACTGTGACGTCACAGCTCACAGCAATCTCCAACTCTTGGGCTCAAGCGATTCTCTTGCCTCAGCTTCTCAAGTACCTGGGACTACAGGCACCCACCACAATGCCCAGGTATTTTTTTGGTTATTATTGTCATTGTCCTTTGGCAGGCCTGGGCTGCATTCGAACCTGCCAGCTCCAGTGTATACGGCTGGCGCCCTAGCCACTTGCTACAAGTGCTGAGCCCACTCTGATTTTTTTTATTCATATTTATTACATAGGAATAGTTCTAATTATATGCATAATTGCTTAATTATCTGCTTCCCGCAGTGCTCTGCAAGCCACCTGGCTTTCAATCACTACTTGTGGGTGGAATGAGTAAGCTGAAGAGCCTGGCTGGGAAGGTCTGTGCTATGGTCTGAATGTATTATATATGTCTCCTCAAAATCCATATGTTGAAATCCTAACCCCCCAGGTGATGGTCTTAAGAGGTAAGGCCTTTGGGAGGTGAATTAGGTCATGAAGCTGGAGCCCTCACATAGGGGCTTGTTTCCCTTACAAAAGAGGCTTGAGAAAGCTCCCCACCTCCTTCTGCCATGTGAGGATGTAGCAAGAGTCACCATCTTTTGAAGCAGAGAGCTGAGTCTGCCTGTACCTTGATTTTGGACTTCCCAGTCTCCAGAATTGCAATCAATAATTTTTTTGTTTGTTTTTTTTTTTTGAGACGGAGTCTCAAGCTGTTGCCCTGGGTAGAGTGCCGTGACGTCACAGCTCACAGCAACATCCAACTCCTGGGCTTAAGCGATTCTCTAGCCTCAGCCTCCCAAGTAGCTGGGACTACAGGCGCCTGCCACAACGCCCAGTTACTTTTTTGTTTTGCAGTTTGGCCGGGGCCGGGTTTGAACTCGCCACCCTCGGTATATGTGACCAGCACCCTACTCGCTGAGCCACAGGCGCTGCCCACAATCAGTAAGTTTTTATTGTTTATAACTTACCCAGTCTAAAGTATTTTGTTATAGCAGCCTGAATGGATTAAGACAGTTTACTTTTCCTTTTTGCTTTTTTCCCATTACCCCACTGGTCACATTATTTTCTCTTTAAGAATAGTTCAGGCTAGGTGGCACCTGTGGCTCAGTGGGTAGAGCACTGGCCCCATATCCCGAGGGTAGCGGATTCAAACCCATCCCCAGCCAAACTGCAACCAAAAAATAGTGGGGCATCGTGGCGGGCGCCTGTAGTCCCAGCTACTCGGGAGGCTGAGGCAAGAGAATCGCCTAAGCCCAGGAGCTGGAGGTTGCTGTGCATTGTGTGATGCCACGGCACTCTACCGAGGGCGATAAAGTGAGACTGCCTCTACAAAAAAAAAAAAAAGAAGAAGAAGAATAGTTCAGGTTTATCTCTTCCTCATCCACCCGTGATTACCAGCCTAGTTCAGGCCCCCACACCCCAAACTTCATACAAAGCCTCCTATGGCTTTTCCTCCTCTCTCACTCCCCCACTTGAGTTCTGTCACTCAGCAGTTCTCCTAAATTACACCTTGGCCATGTCTCTCCTGTGTTAAAGACCGTACACCAAGTTGTAACTTCTGTGTCCAAGAGTGCCCGGTTTTCCTACTCGGAACCCACCTCACTTGTCTAATCCCGTTTCTCATTCTTCCCAAGCTCTGGGCTTCCCATGCTACTTTTCTTGGCATGCTACTCTTCTTCCAATTGCCCGCTGACTTGGACTTATCCCCACTTTTGTTTGTGCTTGAATGCCCTCCATTCTCCTACCACTTATGGAAATCATTTCCAGCTCAAGTCTTATCTCTCTGATGACATTTTCTCCAACCACTTTGATCTTTGCCTTTGCTGAACTGACTGCCGAGTTCACTTTCACACCATTTAACCCTCCACCATTCCTCATGTAATGTGTATTTGCTTTATCTGCTCAAAGGGCCTGTGTCAACTCCAAGCCCATGAGGCTTATGCCCTAATTTTTTTCTACAGCTTCCAGGGCAAAATTTGGTACCAGGCACAAAGGAGGCATTAAAGACCTATTTTGCTGGGCGGCACCTGTAGCTCATCCAGTAAGGCGCCGGCCCCATATACCGAAGGTGACGGGTTCAAACCCGGCCTTGGCCGTACTGCAAAACAGAAAAATAGCCAGGCGTTGTGGTGGGTGCCTGTAGTCCCACCTACTCGGGAGGCTGAGGCAAGAGAATCGCCTAAGCCCAGGAGTTGAAGGTTGCTGTGAGCTGTGTGACGCCACGGTACTCTACCAAGGGTGATAAAGTGAGACTCTGTCTCTACGGAAAAAAAGAAAAAAAAGACCTATTTTGCTGATAGAGAAAACCAAACAAGTTAATACCAAGGCTCTCTACCCTTATATCACCCTCACCATTCAACAAATATTAATATTAAAACAAAAATCGTAAGACTGGCCAAACAGACTCTTTGTGGCAACAAAATACTAAATTATTAACAAGACCTAAGGCAATACAAAACAAAGGTTAAGTCACACCTACAAGCCATCAATTTGCTTAACAGATCACCTGAATCTGTATAGTGTGCCTTGTCTCTAATTAAGAGACTTCTTTACCTTAAAACACCCCAAGTCTTTAGGTAAAGCTTTATGTCTTTAACCAATCACAAATCAAAAAGACATTAAACCTTCCTATAACCTATAAGCCTCTGCTTCAAAATGTTCTGCCTTTTTTGGCCAAACCAATATATACCTTCCATATACTTTTTTTTTTTTTTTTTTTTTTTTTTGGACACAGAATCTCACTTTGTTGCCCTTGGTAGAGCAACCTCAAACTCTTGGGCTCAAGTGATTCTTTTGCCTCAGGTTCCCGTGTAGCTAGGACTACAGGTGCCCACCACAACGCCTGGCTATTTTGTTAGAGATGAGGTCTGGCTCTGGCTCAGGCTGCTCTCGAACCTGTGAGCTCAGGCAATCTACCCACCTTGGCCTCTGAGAGTGCTAGGATTACAAGTGTGAGCCACCCATATACTGATTTGTGATTTTACCTACAATTCCTGTCTATTTAAATATATAAAACCAAACTATAACATGGCCACCTCAGACATA
This sequence comes from Perodicticus potto, assembly GCA_963574655.1. Taxonomy (NCBI): domain Eukaryota; kingdom Metazoa; phylum Chordata; class Mammalia; order Primates; family Lorisidae; genus Perodicticus; species Perodicticus potto. The sequence goes on from CAUYRH010006926.1 coordinate 4,123, forward strand.
TTTTCTTAAGACCTCTTGAGACTACATCCCTGGGCTATGGTCATTCATGTTCAACTCAAAATTAAATTATTTTACAAAATTTAGATTTCTTTTCATTACCACGGACTTTTGTATTCATCAAAATTAATTGGAAAAATAATAGAACAGCTTTCTAACAATTCAGTTATAACACAGATTGATGCTGTCAGATAGAACTTTCTCTGATGATGGCCATTACTATACCAATGTCTAGTGTAGTAAGTGGTAGGCACATGTGGCTATAAGATGTTAATGAAGTGAAATTTATGTGTACACATACACATAGAGCTGGTGTTATTCTAGTCCCAGTTATCCTAAAAGGATTTTTTTCCTTCTAAAAATAGAGAGATCATGAACATTAAGAATCATTGGAATAAGGCTCATGCCTATAATCCTAGCACTCTGGGAGGCTGAAATGGGTGAATTGCCTGAACTCAAGGTTCAAGAACAGCCTGAGCCAGAGCAAGACCTCATCTCTAAAAGTAGCCAGGCATTGTGGTGGGCGCCTGTAGTCCCAGCTACTTGGAAGGCTGAGGGAAGAGACTTACTTGAGTTTAAGGTTGCTGTGAGCTATGACACCACGGCATTCCACTGAGGGCAACAAAGTAAGACTCTGTCTCAAAAAAAAAAAAGATGGTGATGATGAAAACAACCATCTTACTAGAAGGAGCTGCCAACACTGAGTCCACGGTGTGGCAGGCACTAGTTAAAGACTATGAGATTTACCTTTCCTGTCGTTTTTGTTTGTTTTTGGGGGGAGTTTTTTGAGGGGGAGGGGTTGAGACAGGGTCTTGCTCTGCTACCTAGGCTGGAATGCAGTGGTGTCCTCATAGCTCACTGCATCCTCCAACTCCTGGGCTCAAGCGATCCTCCTGCCTCAGCCTCCTTAGCAGTTGGGACTACAGGCACACCCCACCACACCCAGCTAAGAGGTTATCTTTTCTAACCCTTCAGAATCTCAGGTCATTCTTGCTCACAAGTGCACACTGAGCCTTCTGCTGGGGTAATGAGCTGCCAGAAAGAATGAATATTGTCTTCACAATTGATCAGATGGGGGTCTAGAATATAGAATAGGACATGTTCAATGGCCCAGGACAGCAAAGACCAGAATACTCTCCTGGGTGAAAGCAGGTAGGGACAGTGTAACATACCAGAAACAAAATCAAAATCTTGTTTCTGAGTTTTTTCTAGTAACTCAGAAACAAGGACATGTTATATGATGTGGGAAACACATTAACTAAAGTTTCAGCCTCCATAAACCACTGCTTTGTTTTATTGTCAGCACTAAAAGCAGCAAACTACCCTAATGACATAAGCATACTGGAAGTTTAATTTCAACTTTCTGTTCAAAAAAAGGCAAAACTTTAGTAACTAGATAAATATGACTAATATTTTCCAGTTTAAACCTTAGACCACAAAGTACCAGTGTTTAGAATAAGCCAGTCCTGGTAGGATGTGGGCATGCATGTAGGAAGCCACACCTAGCAACCAGCAATTTATTACGCCTCTGGCCAGTTTTTTCCTAATAACAACACAGCCAATGTTGAAGAAAACAAAATAAACTTACAATAAAAATATATTTACAGAGCAGTTTCAAGCCCTTGGATTTAGCTAAATTAGCATGACTAACTTATAACCATTCTGTTTTTACCCATTCTTTTCATTATATGCATAGGGCAGAGGTTCTCAACCTGTGGGTTGTGATCCCTTTTTAACAATGAAGATACGTTGTGGCATTAGGAAGGTTGAGCACTGCAGGCATAGGGGATCAAAGAGAGTAAACACAAAATGAAGAGAAACACAGACCTCAATATAGCCCCAAATTTGAAAACTCTCTGTCAACATCTTTTAGATACTAGAGAACATGAAAGATTCCTCTGTAATGATAAATCAATACTCAGCCACTTCATCATTCTGTAAACTCAAACTTATCTCTCTACAAGCACACACATTATCCTCCCCTACCTTCTAAATAGTTCTATACCAAGGGGCAGTTCTGTCCCCTAGAGTTTGTTTGGTCATGCCTGCAGACATTTTGGTTATTATAACTGCATGTGAGCTAGTAGGCAGATGCCAGCGATGATGGTAAACACCCTACAGTACATGGGACAGCCCCCCAAAACAGAATGATTCAACCCCAAAGTCAAGAGCGCCTTGGTGGAGATCCTGGCAACGTCCAGACATGGACAGTACCTTGTAATTTCAGGAGGGGAACAAGAGGCAAGAGGTTTGAGGGAGACCATCTGCTGCCAAACTTGATCTTCCATGTTTACAGCTGAGCACACACTTGGAAAATGGTCAGCTAGAATTAATTCTACAATTCCTAACTTGGGCCAGAATATTCTGGAACATTTAGCTACTGAACTATTTGCAAACATTACTATGCAACTTCCAGAAACTTGAGATTCACAGAAATAATTTGAAGTCTATGACTCAATCTTTGCAAAAAAAAAAAAGACAATTACTGAGAAATGGTAAAGAACAGGTTCCAAAATATTTAAAACTGAGACATCTCTGTTATAGTTTCTGGAAGACATTATTTCACAAGCTAAAATTAGTCAAAAAAGCACATCCCACATTTGGTGTAATGAATCAACAGAGAAAGAGTTATTCTCACAGTTCATAAGGCATGTACAATCCTGTGTTGGAATGGCAATGACACCAAGGCTACAAATGGTTAACACACACGATTATTTTTAAAGCCAACAAGCTTTTTTTCTCTCTTTAAGGAAGTGGTGTACTCACAGGCTCGATTCCGGGTTTTGTAAGTGCAAGTATAAAGGCTGCAGAGCCTTGCTGGCATGCACCTCAGAATCGGGAACTTTCTCCATAGCAATTTGTGTGGAGCTGCTTGAAGAATGACCCTCAGGCTGTTCATCACCATCATCTTTAGCTTGAACTCTCGATCAGCTCCCGAATAGCTTGCAGGAACCTAATAATCTCGAGGGAGGAGGACAGAAGAGGAAAAGCTATTAAAAACAGAGAGTTAAGATCTTAGGGAAACCTCTAAGTAGGACAACATTCAGACTAGCAGTACACACCCTGAGGTGGGGGAGGGCAAATGGGAGTCAAGAGTTTATTCACTTTTGTTCCTCAAACTCATTTCTCCCCTCTGTGGAGGGAAGGGAGAGCCTTGACCACTGACTCATATGCTTTGCCTTTCCCCTGGGGTTGGCAAATACCAGAGGTCCAGAGAAAAGATTCTCTTTAGCCACAGGAATGAAAAAAACTGTTTACTGTACAGTTCCTTAAAATTGAAAAAAAAATTGCTCTCTGAAATGCCAAGTAGGTATCCACACCCCACATGGTGTCCACGTGTAGGAAGATGCCCAAGAGGAAAGATGCCTCTGGGCAGCCAGAATAAAAACAATCATCTGTGTCTGGATCACTTACAAAGAACCCAAGATGCATCCTGCCAAAATAGTCATGGGTGGTTTTGAAATAAAAGCTTAAATATAATCTGTGATTCTTTGCCACTTTTAGTGTTACACTGGCAAAGGCCCTTGAACGTGGGGAAAATGAACAAGGTTAATACTGAACCCTTTCTACCTCTCACATGTTCACAGTGAAAGTCTCTTCAGAGACTGGGACGATGATTTCAAGTTACTCACTATGGTGTCCTGCGATACTGTAATACTGACTTTGAACACTTCCCCTCATTCCATCCCCACTCCCAAACTGCTTCATTCACTTTCCCTGAAAACTCCCATCTCTGTACCATGTGAACAAACATGCTCTAAAATGGAAAAAAAAAAAAAAAACACTCTTTTTTCTTGATTACACATTCATGACACTGTAGATTTTTTTTTTTTGCAGTTTTTTGGCTGGGGCTGGGTTTGAACCCGCCACCTCCAATATATGGGGCTGGCGTCCTACTCCTTGAGCCACAGGCGCCGTCCTCCACTATAGATTTTGAAGTGTGTAGTGTGAGTACTTCAGATGTGTTCAGGCAGCTGTTGGGGACATGATTGGAGTAATTGTTACAGAGGGGTGGCTGCCAGGCCATGTGTCCTGGCCCTGCTGAGGCCCTGCTGAGGTTTCAGCATCATGCCCACTGGCTACATGGGCTTTACTTCTTCCAACTCCAGCCTGTGCAGATGTTCTTCCTTCCCTGGACCCTCTCTCTCCATCTGGGCCTGGTGAATTTCTACCCCGAATCCAAGTGACAGACTTCCGTGTCACTCCCTAGTGCTCACCAGGTCAGCCCAGCATTGAATGAAAAATACCTGACCAGGAATGTACTTGCTAACACCATCCTCCCCAGCATCTAAGCCCTATGGTGGCAGGAACCGTGTCTGTCTCTGTCAGGTTTTTTCGAAACAGTCTCACTCTGTCACCCTGGATAGAGTGCTGTGTTGTCATAGCTCACAGCAACCTCAAAGTCTTATGGTCAAGAGATCCTCCTGCCTCAGCTTCCTGAGTAATGAGAGAGTCAAATGCAGGAATGCCGCCCAAATAGAACGCCCCCATCTGGTCTCGTGGGACTGGGATTCTGCCTGTTTGAATTTTCAACACTTATTGTCATTTCCTTTGCTCTAGGACTGTGTTGGGTCCTGTGGTGCGAAGATAACCAAGAGCATAAAAAGAAGCGAAGTCCCATCACACGCTGTAATGTGAATGAACTTTGAAAACCTGGTGCTAAGTACAAGAAGCCATCCACTAAAGTCACATATTACATGACTCCATTCACACGAAATACTGAGAATGGGGAGATCCACAGAGACAGAAGGCAGATTCTCAGTGCTAGGGGTTGAAAGAAGGGGGAAAAGGGGAGTGAGCACTCACTGGGTGTGGAGTTTTGTGGGTGAAAGCGAGAGTAGGCTGACTTTCCCCCCTGAAATCTCCAGCAGGTTATGGCCCCGAGTTTCAGGTCCCCCTGTTGCCGTGCACACACGCCTCTGCTGGAGATGGGGGGTTGGAATGTCCAGCAGAGTAGATAAGAAAGTAGTTTGGGAAATGTCTCGTTAGAGATCGATAGCTTAGAGACAAGAATATAAATGAAATCGAAAATAATCAACAGTTGCCCCCATAGATACCCTGCAGCTGCAGGCACCTTGACTTAAAGGCTGTGACTTTCCTTATCCTCACGCTGCCCCCGCAGAAGTATTCTTTAATTTGTAGCGTAGCACTCCCCTGTCCTGCAGCATGCGAACTTTCTCCCCTAAACAAAGAACTGCCTGTTTCATTGAAGCATGAAGCTGTTACCTTTTCGCTTTTGGCCTTGTAAGAACACGCCCCAAACTTTCTAAAGAAATACAGCCCGGAGTCCTGGGCCTGTTAGCCTTGGGAGGGGCTGGCACGGTGTGTGTGCTGTCTGCTCTCACTGGGGTCAGGATACCACGTGTGTCTGATTTTCTCAGCCCTTCGTCATCTGCCTGACCCGGACTTGAGGAGGAACACCCCCCACCGTCTGCCAGGTCGCCGCTGGGTTCTGGGTTGCTACCGCGTTTCCTTTGGGGATAATAAAAAGTCTTTGGAACTAATCTAGAAGGAGGTGGTGGTTGCACCACATTCACAATATTATAAATGCCACCGAATTGTACGCTCGAATTTTATGTTACATGATGTTACTTTAGCAAACCAGTTCAAAGCAGAACTTTCGTGTATGACTCTCAGCAGTGTGGACATGCTTGCAGGAAAGGCGGGGAGGGGTGCCAAACGGCACAGAAAGAGAAACTGAGGAGTATGAAAGACACATGTGTGAAAGCTGATTATACAGACTGGGTCATTATTGTCACCTCAAATAAATCAGACTCAAGGAGTGGGGAGAAGAACTCCAGCCCTTGGGACACAGAGCCCCTGCTCCGAGAAGTTTTCCTAAAGCCTCGCTGCCGAAACTGCCTGCTATAACCTGAAAACAGTTCTTGTAATAGCTATGAAACAAGCTGCTGCAATTCTAAGACTAGTTCTACCCACTGTCACCATACACGGATCAGAGCTTGCCAGTTCCCCCTCTTTATTAGTGCCAACGAAATTTCTTTCAAAACATTTCTCTGTTTTATAAAACGTCCAGCCTTCTCTTTGTTCTTTGGACATACTGAAGACCCCCAGGTGTGTGTGTATGCCTTAAATGGCAATCTGTGCTTCCCAAATAAAACATTAATTTAGATTCTTCTCTACATTTTTCATCTGGACACATTTCACTTACAGATCTGAACTTTATTTCTTCACACCATCTTTCCAAGAAGAGTGTAAGATTCAACACCTACATCATGATCCCCAGTGCTGCTGAGCAGGAAGGTAACACTGCTTTTTTCCTCCCCTCTCTGTGCACACCCCTGCTAGTAAGCCACTGTACTGCTGTCCTTGGCCCTGCTCCATCTGAGCCAAAGGGGAGAAGGCCATACCCAAGTGAAAAAGAGAGAAAATTGTACCTGATGAGCTATGTCCGAGGAAAGCAGAAAGCAGAGTTATTTCTTGTCACTGCCCTTCAAGGAAGAATGGAGGTCTCCAGCAGAGCTATCAACAAGCCATCTGCCCAGGCAAGTATTATGGCATGTATCACTTTGCTAATGCAGCACTTTACAAGTGTACACAAGGAACTCAAGTCACAAGAAAGGGGACTGGTAGGAAATTAGTGGTTACCACCGAGGCTCCCCACCTCCACCTAACTCTCTACCTGGGGTCTTTAGGCTGGTAACATCTAAAGTCATCTGCAATGCCCAAAGGTGTTTGAAATTCTCAAACCAAAGTTAAAATCAATTTTGTTTATAGTTTTGTGTGTTTGTGTATACACATTTTTGAAGGGAGCTTATAAGTTAAAATGTATGTTATTTAAGATCTGCAAATGTTTGACTCAATTTCAAACACAGGCTAGTAATAAATTTTCAAGGGATTATCTTGGTAATATCTTGAGCCAAATAATAGCACCTTGTTTTCAAATACCTTCCTTATCTGAACTGACTAAGCTGGCTTATAGAATAAGAGACCATCAATGAGCTCAATTCAGAATCTGATTCTGCTTTCTATTTTTCTTTTCTTTTTCTTTTGAGACAGAGTCTCACTTTGTCACCCTGGGTTGAGTGCCATGGCATCATCATAGCTCACAGCAACCTAAAACTCTTGGGCCCCATAATTCCCTTGCCCCAGCCTCCTGAGTAGCTGGGATTACAGGTGCCTGCCACAACCCCTGGCTAGTTTTTTCTATTTTTCGTAGAGACAGGGTCTCGCTCTTGTTCAGGCTGGTCTCCAACTCCTGAGCTCAGCCAATCCACCCGCTTCAGCCTCCCAAAGTGCTGGGAGTTCTGGATGACTTTTTTTTTTGGCAGTTTTTGGCTGGGGCTGGGTTTGAACCCACCACCTCTGGTATTTGGGCCTGGCGCCCTACTGCTTTGAGCCACAGGCGCCACCCTCTGGATGACTTTTAATGTAATGATTTTCTTTTTCTTTTAAAGCCAATATCAAACAATTGCAACTAATCAGCATTCCCTCTGATAAAACTGATTTGAGCTAAAATGAAATTTTAAGAACTGCTAAGTGGCATGGAGACACTCTGCCTTAACTGGTATTTCCTTTCCACTGCCTTCCGTTCTTGAACTGAAGCAATAGTGCATGATTATCTCATGTCAAGAATTTGCTTGTGTAAAGATGAAAAAGTCATGCTCTTTCCCTATTCCCACAAGCTCAAAATCTACAAGGAAAAGCTATTTAAATAAATCCCTTTCTCTCTCCCTCTCTCTCTGTCACCTTTTAAAAATTGTGGTATAGTATACATAATAGTTATCATTTTAACCAAATGTAAGAGTACAAATTTGGTGACATTAAATACAGTCATAGTGTTGTGTAACCGTCCCTGCCATCTCTACCTATCCCCAGCATTAATTCTGTACTCATTACACAGCTCCTACTTCTCCATCCTCCCAGGCCCTGGTAACCTTGCTTCTACTTTGAGTCTCTGCGCATTTGCCTCTTCTCTCTACCTCCTAGAAGCAGAATCATACAGTACTGGTCCTCAGCAGCTGGCTTTTTTTACATAGCATAGTTAAACAGATATTTCTCAATCAAAGGCAGATCCAATGGCAGCCTTGATTTAGTGTGATGGGAACATATGGGGCAGAGGCTCTAAGTTACAGGAACGGGTGGTATGTGACCCATGTGTCACAGGAAGGGGACAATTTCAACAAGGGGGCAATGGCAGAGGGATAAATAGGGAAACTTCATGGATAATGAGAATGTGGGGGGCAAGCTCAGAGAAGACAACTAGGGTGGAAATGGACAGAACCTTAGGTTTACTCAATTAACAATTTCAGTGTCAGGAGAATGTGGGAAATCAAGTGGAAAATGCCTCCTTCCTTGCTTACAATCTAGTTGGAAAGAGAGACTTAGTAATTTTCAGGAAGATTGAAACCAAATACAATGTATACTCAACAGAAAGGATATACTGGCTTGGCCTTCCAAGGGAAGTTTGTGATTAAGATAAGGCCAAGGACATGCCCACCAGCCAAGAGTGGTGTAGCAACAAATGGCTAGACGTGAACAGGGCCCTGCACAAGAGACTATGTGGGGGTGTGAGGCCTGTTAGCATGGCACCCAGAGAAGTCTGGGAAGTGACCCAGGGCTTTGCTCCACAGAGAGCTTCAGGAAAGCACTGAGGTGTGGCAGGCCGGGGCTGACTGTCAGGGCCACAGTTATGCCTTGGGGACTGCCCTACACCCTGCAGTGAGGCTGTTTGTGTGCAATATGGAGGCTGGCAGTAAATGACACCTGGCCCAGAGGAAGTTTCTCCTGTACAGGGCCAGACTGACTCTCCAGGGCTAAGGAGCAGGAGGGTTCCAGAGAGCCCAACTTTACCCCACTGTCATTGTCCTCCACAAAACCCACCACTCGATGATGGATTGCCTGCAGTGGTTCAAAAGTCTCAATTCTGTCCCCCAGAATGTTGCCGATCTCTGGCTGGGCTCAGTGGCTCACGCCTATAATCCTAGTACTTTGGGAGGCTAAGGCGGGCGGATTGCTTGAGCTCAAGGGTTTGAGACCAACCTGAGCAAGAGTGAGACCCCGCCTCTGCTAAAAATAGAGAAAACTAGCCAGGTGTTGTGGCAGCTATTCGAGAAGCTGAGGCAAAAGGATTACTTGAGTCCAAGAATTCGAGGTTGCTGTGAGCTACAATGATGCCATGGTGCTCTACCCAGGGTGAAAAAGTGACACCGTCTCAAAAAATAAAAGAATGTTGTTGATCTCACCTGCAGGGGACCCTGACTCTGAAGATTTCCTTTTGTCTCCCTTAGACAAACAAACAACAAAAGAATCCCAAATCTATTTTTTAAGAGATGGTATCAGAATATGTCGCCCAGGCTGGTCTTGAACTCCTGGCCTCAACCAATCCTCCTGCCTCAGCCCTGCAAGTAGCTAAGAGTACAGGCTTGAGCAGGTCTGGCCCAAACCTTTTTACTGAAGCAAAGCCAAGAATATGTCTGAACATACCATTATTCCAAATCTGTATGAATATCTGTCAATGCATTGGCCAAGTAGATGCCCAAGACATGAAATGGAAGGTGGGGCTGCATGAGGGTTTGAGATTAATTTGGGGACTATGAATTTCCAAGAGACTGGAAGGCTTTCAGTCTCTATTCCATGTGTGTAGCAGGAAACAATGATGATTTCTGATGACTCTGACAGCACAGCACAAGATGGATGGGAGTGGGCAAGGAATGGAACCAGGAAAGTCAAGAAGGTGATTCCTTCAACCACTGTTCACTAAATCCATCACTTTTTTATTCTTTCTGTCATTAAGATATCAACTGAACGGCTATTAAATACCAGATACTCTTCTAGGTTCACTGGGGAAAAGAACAAAGTCCCTACCCTTGTGGAACTTACATTCTAGTGGGGGATACAGATAATAAACAACACACATAATAAAGAAAGCAATTATAGAGGCAATTAGAATATTTCCAGGGGAAAGCAGAGGAGGGTAAGGCAAATTTGGAGTGCCACTGGAGAGGGAGTATTGCATTTTGAAATATATTGCTTGGGGGAGGAATCATTGAGAAGGTGAAATCTGAGCAAAGGATTAAAGGGGGTAGGGAATTCCAGCTGGTAGCAAGAGGAACTGCCTGGGAAAAAAGACTCCGAAGTGGGAGAATGTCTGGCAAATTTGAGGGATAGTAAGGTGGCCAATATGGCAGAAGTAGAGTGAACCGGGTAGAAGGGAGTAGAAGACGAAGTCCAGAGGTAATGGGTGCCAGGTCAAGGAGACTTCTGGGCTGTTATATAGGTTCTTTCTCCAAGTCAGGGTTTCCTCCACCTTGGCACTGTTAACATTTTTGGCCGGATGATCCCTGGTTGTTGGGGGCTGCCCTGCACATTGGTGGGTGTTTAGCAGCGCCCCTACTGGCTAGCATCCACTAGATGCCAGGAGCACCCTACAGAAGAGTTGTGATAAGAAGAAATGTGTCCAGACATTACCAGCAGTCCTCTGAAGGGGAGGGGAGGGTTGCCCCTAGCTGAGAACTTCAAAGTGCACTGGAGAGAAAATGCGGATTTTTGAGCAGAGGATAATATAATCTCATTGATGTTTAAAAGAACACTCATTTTGTCCTATTAAAAATCCCCTTCAGAGATTCCTACAGGGTGGTGGGAGCAAAAATAAAAAAAAAATCACCTGAGAAGTATACAGAGGGAGGGACAGGAAAGAAGAGGAAGACCCTTCAGGATAATCCAGGAACTTGAACTAAGGATGTTACAGTGGAGGTGATAAGAAGTGGTTGGATTTGGATGTCTTGGAGATACAGCTGCTAAGAAGTGAAAGGAGCTAAGAATTACTGGAAGATTCTTGGCCTAGGCAACTAGAAGAATAGAGTTGCCATGAACTGAGATAAGGAAGACAGTGGGTAAAACAGGTTTTAGGTGGGAAATTAGTAGCTCGACATTGGCCATGTGGAGTTTGAAATGATATTCAATAATCTTAGTGAGAGAATATGAATCACTAACTGGGCAGGACTGTAGACATGGACAAAGGTACTTTGTCTTCAAGAAATGGATATTTTTAAAAAGAGACAATCATTTTGATTTTACAAAAGCATTGGGTTTGGTACTCAACCAAAGGAGTAGAAAGAGCCTCAAGATTCTAGGGCTGGAGTGATGCTGGTGGTAGAAAGAGGATGAATCCCTGAACAGAGAAACAGAACCCAGCCTGAGAAACAGGAAAGGGAAAGATGATGGTCTCACTGCTAATCATGTTGGATTTGAGGTGACAAAGGAGACAGCCCAGAGAAACCATCTAGGAGAGAGGTGGGCATTGCACCACTGGTGCTCCCTGAGCAGTCACAAGCAAGAGACAAAAGGAAAATCCACCCCCCACCCCCAGGAGTTACAGATGTATGGAGGGAGGTTGACAAAAAGGAGAAATTAGGAAGCCAAGAAACTGAGAAGGAACAGTCAAGGGCAATGAAGGAAGGAATAGAGCACGGAAAGTGGGGTGAGGAGGGTACCAGGAAAATGGAAATAAGCAGAAACTCACTTTAGCTAAGGCTAGGCTATATTATAGCTAACAATACATGAGGTTATTTATGCACAGACTCAAGGCCAATTAGACTTGGTTATTTAAACTTACTGAAATCACAAAATGTAAGCTTGTGAAACCAAAAATTACATTTAACCATCAAACATAGCACACAACCATGAACTACTAATTACTATATTTCCCGGGGAATCTGTCCATAGATAAGGGCCCAGGGACTCCATGGGCCCAAGAGGAGCTTTCTGTGCTATACGCCCTTTGTTCTCACTGATTATTTATGTATATACTTGGATTTTACTAACATACCCCTTATCTTCTCTTTTGTAGACTTACAAATATGTGGAAAGATTCTGAAAACCTTTAGTGAATCATTCATAAATCACATATTTATTAAATGACAAGTAGTTTGAACTCTGCCTGATTAAGCCATTTATATTTATGCTAAATTGAGAGCAAAAAAATGTTCTTTGACCGAAGGTTACAATTACATTGTAAACAATTTTTTGATTCTCAACAGATTGAACCTTTATTTTCTCTGATTTCAAAAGAAAACATGCCTTTTGCAATCCCCTGAAATCTAAATTAGAGGTTAGGTCGCCATATCTTGACTGAAAAAGCTTAGCTTCCTCCTCTCACCCACTTCTTCCCTGGAAGCATGATCCCAATCTGAGGTAGCTAAGGGTTTCAAAATATATTTCTTTTCTTTTCTTTTCTTTTTTTTTTTTGAGACAGAGTCTCACTCAGTCACCCTGGATAGAGTGCCGTTGTGTTATAGCTCACAGAAATCTCAAACTCTTGGGTTCAAACAATCCTCTTGCCTCAGCCTCCCGAGTAGCTGGGACTGTAAGGCACCCACCACAACACCTGGCTATTTTATTTTTTATTTTATTTTTTTTTATTTTTCAAGACAGAGTCTCATTTTGTAGCCGTGGGTAGAGTGCCATGGTGTCATAGCTCACAACCTCAAACTCTTGGGCTCCAGTGATCCTCCTGCCTCAGCCTCCCAAGTAGCTGGGAATACAGGCACCTGCCACAAGGCCCGGCTATTTTTAGAGACGGGTTCTTGCTCTTGTTCAGGCTGGTCTCGAACTCATGAGCCTAAGCAATCCACCTGCCTCGGCTGCCCAGAGTGCCGGGATTACAGGTGTGAGCCACCAGCCCCACATTCAAAATATATTTCTAATAACTGCTCTGTGTGCTGCAAATAATTGCCTGGTGAGGCCAATGAGTTGAAATGCATCGTCCCATTTCCATCAAATTTCCAAAATATTCATACCCACTCAGTCACTCACAATTCACTCAACTTTTATTGCCTTCCAACTGCGAGTAGTATATTCCAAGAATAGGGCAGGTATGCACAGACACAAAGAATGGTGTTACCTTGCTTCTTGGGGCTGGTGAATCAGGTCCTGGTAATGAGGTCAAAAAATATCTGAGTAAAAGTGGAAAGTCCTAGAAAGCTGAAAGGTTTTCCACTTCCAACATATCTGAGAACAAGGCCACTCCGAGAGATGACAGCTCAGGGGCAGGGTTGGCAGCAGCTTGTCTAGCCAGAGAAATAGGTTTTCTCTTCTCCATATTCCAGTAAGAGTTTTCAATAGCAGAGTGGAGATGGCCAGATTACAGTAAAGGAAGAAGGGAAGCAGAAAGCAACGTAGTTTTCAGTGGCTGAGAGAGAACAAGTTCTAGACAAGCTAAGGTGTACACATTAACTCACCATATTCCTCAAATTTTCCCAGAGAAAACACCAGGCGAGGGCACTGACATTAATATTAACCAGTGGCCACCAGCTTCAGGGAAGAAGCATTTAACAAGGAATGCCACAGAGGATCCCAGCCACCAACACTGTATTTTGGAGGCTCCTCTCCTCCAGCTTTGGGACAGAGCACAAAGGAAGAAAGCCAGAAGAAGGAACTGTGCAGTGAAGAGAGCTCAGATTTGCCCACACGGCACAGCTCTGATGCTGATCCTCTGCCCTGAGGGTGGCTGTGAGTCTGTCCACAGCCCAGGGAGTAGTTAGTGGGGTGGGGAGAGATACTACGGAGAAGTTTACTGCACCTCAGTTTCTGGAACTACTACGTTAGATTTGTAGCCTTTACCCCGTCCTCCAGCTATTTTACAGCAGGCTGGACTTTCTGAGTTGCTTAGATTCAACCAACCCGGGCAACATCCCTTCCCAAGGAGCTGCCCTCCCGACCCCCTTAAATTGTCTAGAGCAGCTGTTCTCTGGTCAAGTGCAAAGAACCCTAAAGGAAGTGCATCTGTCTAGTGACTCCCATAGTATACGAATAAGGGTTAGATGAGGGAGGCTGATGTCCCGTTAGGGCCCCACCCAGTCCTCTGGGGCACCGGGGGAACCCGGGCAATACTCGCAGGACCGACAGCTGTCTGGGCTCCAGGACCAGGAGCGAGGTGCCTTGGGGAGGACCACGGCACTCTCTGGGTCGGCCCGCCCCTGATGTCGCCCCCACTCCATTCATCCTTTGATCCTTACCTGAGTTTCCCCAGATCACTAATCAGCTGCTAGCTCTCCTCTTGGGATCCGCAGTCCACGCTCCGGGCCATTATAACCACGCCTCTTTGCGCCCCGCCCCACAGCGCCGGCCACGCCTCCACCTGACATCTGCGCCCCGCTACGTCTGTACTTACCGCCTCGGTCACGCCCCATCAGACCCCGCCAGCCTCTGTCCTACACATTGGTCACACCTCCTTCGCTAAAGTCGCTCCCCTCCCACCCGGGCCTCGCCACCTTCTCGGTCTTAGCCACGCCTTTGCTCTCGGCTTGAGCTCGCCTCTCCTCCCTGCGTCACCCCTCTGAACTCCGCCGTGCTCGTGCTGTAACCCTAACCCTTTCCCGGACCATCGCCTTGCTCTCCCTGCGCTCGCAGGAGCGAAATCTGACTGCAGTCTTCCAAGCCTCATCTGAAAGATTACTTTCATCAGGTTCCTTCCATTTCCAAACACTGCGACTTGATGTGCTGAGAAGTTGATGTGTCCTTTCCAAATTGTTTTCATGTCTAACATACCAGAGTTTCTTGCTGTGGACCCATGTTCCTTCTAGCCCCTTAGCCGACCTGAAATGCTAGGCAGATGAGTGGGGTAAACAGAATCCCTCCACTTCCTGATGCCTCCTCTTGATGACCTTTCCTGGGCACCCAATGCCCTCTTGCTGTCTAGGGCCTGTCGAGGCATCACCCCCACTTAGACTGAAACTCAGGTTGCAGTCCTATGCTCTGAGATTGCTCTTCTGTGCTTGCTCCTTCCATTGCAACTCTGGCTTCACTTGAAAAATGAGAAGAGGTTATAACCAGTTTTCCTCCCCTGTCCATGAATCTCTGACCATTCGAGTCACATTTATTGAGTACCTGGTCTCCTCACAAATAAATCAAATTTCAAGGAACTTACAGTCTGAAGTTGCCCCAACTTGGGTTTGTATATGACAAGAAATGATGAGAAAGTTAGAGGAGACATGGCAAGGGTGGAAAAGGACTTGGTAATCCCAGGTCTTCTTGATCCCATTATTAGGAATAGTAGGGTAGCAAACGTTAACAATCCACTTCTATAGTATTGAGCACACTTCTTTACACAAGAAATTCTCAATAAATCTTTATTGAATATCTACCCTTTCCCACATGTAGAGAAAGATACAATTTCCTTCCTTTGCAAAACTTCCCACTTTGTTTCTTTGTATGCCAGCAATAAAGGTTTTATGATTTTATATTACTTCTTTTTTCTTCTCTTCCCATCCTCCATTTCGTTTCTGGCTTGAAGACACTGAGAATATTCAGAATGTTGCCCTAGAAGGGACACAGAGAAAAGAACACGTTTCAACAGAACAATTTTATCAAGCTTACCCTGACCTTGAGAACTCTGCCTCATTTATAAAATGTTTCAATTGTCAGTCATTCTTTTGCCTGAAAAATGAACTCAAAGAAATTGGTCCAAATTCAGCCTGTATAAAGGAGTGAGTTAATTTTTATTCAGGTAGTTCTACCTCACCTTCTTCCCCCAAATGATTTGAGGCAGCTTACTAAAATATAGACATTACAAGATAAAAGAAATAGTGGAAGGAAGGAGGGGGGTTAATGAAAGGAGAATAGGGCCAGCGCTAATATTAACATTTAAGAATACACTCTATTGGATCCAGAATGTTTGTCACAAGCAGGCCAGAAATTTGACCCTAAGCTTTTGAATAGCCAAAGAGAAGAGAAAATAGCTATCCTTTTTAGGTTTCCAGTGTTTACATGAAAAAAAAAAACTGGTTTTCTCTGTTTTGCTTTTATAGAAACACTGTTTTCTTGAATTTTAGTACTGAGAGAAATCCCATTTTCTCATAAATATGATGTAGTGAGCTAAGAGGGGGCTAAATGTCATGAGAAATTACACCCAGATCCCCTCAGTGGAAACTCAATAACAAAGCCCAGTGCATTAAATTAGGCCTGGCACGGTGGCTCACACCCATAATCCTAACAGTCTGGGAGGCCGAGGCAGGTGGATTGCTTGAGCTCAGGAGTTCCAGACTAGCCTGAGCAAGAGCAAAACCCTGTCTGTACTAAAAATAGAAAGAACTAGCTGGGCATCCTGGTGGGCACCTGTAGTCCCGGCTACTCAAGAGGCTGAGGCAGGAGGATTGCTTGAGCTCAGGAGTTTCAGACTAGCCTAAGCAAGAGCAAAATCCCATCTCTACTAAAAATTGAAAGAACTAGCTGGGCATGCTGGTGGGCACCTGTAGTCCCAGCTACTCAGGAGGCTGAGAAAGGGTTGCTTGAGCCCAAGAGTTTGAGGTTTCTGTGAACTATGATGATGCCATTGCACTCAACCCAGGGTGACAGAGTCAGGCTCTGTCTAAAAAAAAAAACCCAAAGCCCAGTGCATTAAATTAATTCTATGAACCATCAAAACTTTTCTCTTCATTTGAGTATTTAGGCTCTTAATGGTCTGTGTTGATACAGGGTGGTATTTAAACAATCTTCCCTGGGATGGCAAAGAGGTTTCAACTCAGATGTCAAGTCTGGACTATTCATGGTAGCTGCCTGAATAACTATGTTGAGAAGGTTTGGGGCTTTGTCCAGGCTCAAAAGGAAAAAGTCCTGTTATCAATTAATGTTGTGAGTGCAGGATGGCTAAAATGGCTGCACACAGAAACTTATCTGGTACCTCTGCTTTGTAGAAATAGAGGGCTTATCTGTGGGACTTTTCATCCATCAATTCTTATTACAGCATTTTTGATAAATGTCAAACAGCACAGTGTTCAAGGTCTCTTTCTCAGTCTGTTCCACCCATACTGGTCTTCCCCTTTTTATTCCTACCTCAGAACATTTTCTTTTGCTGTTCCCATTGTTTAGACTTCTCTTTTCCCAGATCTTTCTTTATATGGCTGGTTTTTCTCATTATTCAGTTCTCAGCTAAAATGTCACCTCTTTAGGAATGACTTTCCTGACAACAATATCTGAAGTTGTACCTGTGCATAAGGATAACCTGCACATCATGTTATACAATTAACACTCTGACTCAGTGGTTCTGGGGTGTGGCCTGAAATTCTGAATTTCAAGCAAGCTCCCAGGAGATGAAAACCTAATGTTCCATAAAAACACTTTGACTAATAGCCTCACCTCCCCACCTCTATGTAGTATCACCTGTTTCGTTTTCTTCATGGTGTTTCTCATGATTTTAAATTATTAGTGTATTGGATTGTTGGTCGATTGTTTGCTAGAATGTATATTCCCTGAGAGCAGGAGCTTTCACCAGTTTGTCCAACTTTGCATTCCCAGCACTAAACACAGTACCTGGCGCATCAGTAGCTGTTGAACGAATAGCGTTCAAGATTCATTAACTTCATTATTTCTTTAGTGCCCACTTACTGACTTATTAGTGACTATTCATTTACACACACCAGAAACTAGACTGTAAATATAAAAAGCAGTGCCATTCAAGTGCCAGTCTATGAACTACTAGTTATTGGTCCAAGCAGAGATAAAAAGCATGAACTAAAATGCAAATTTGATATGTCATTAAGCACAGGGGTTATTTATTTAGCTTGACTTTTTTTTTCATAGTAAGGAGGCTTTTTTTTTTTTAAGAGACAGTGTCTCACTTTGTCACCCTCAGTAGAGTGCTGTGGCATCACAGCTCACAGCAACCTCCAGCTCTTGGGCTCAGGCAATCCTCTTGCTTCAGGCACCTGCCACAACGCCCGGCTATTTTTTTGTTGCAGTTTGGCGGGGGCCGGGTTTGAACCCACCACCCCCGGTATATGGGGCCGGTGCCCTACTCCCCGAGCCACAGGCGCTGCCCGAGGAGGCTTTCTTGATGAAGAAACCACTGAGTTGCTTAGCCCTCTGAGGAAGGGTCCTCTTCTAATCCTAGAGTGTAAACAGGGCCCTCGTGGTGTGATACATTTTAAGGAGCACTGATATACAGCCTAGAAAGCTTAATAACATACATCTCCATCTTCAGAAAATTCACAGGTGGGTAAGAGAAACACATATTTAAAAGTGTAATCACAAGATTGTTAGTCACTTGCTGTAATAAACAATTGTTGAGAGAATTTACGGTCGTGTGTGAGGAAGGAGGATTGAAGAGACAGTGAGGAAGTATGGGAGAGAACAGGGAATTTTTTGGCTAAATGAAGAATTATGGGAGAAAAAGAACGGTGAGATAGAAAAGATTTTGCTAGAAAAGAGGGACTTGTAGGATATAGTGGAAAACTGTGGGAAAGGGAAGACTTATAGGAAAGACAAAGAATTTGGGGAAAGAATAGTAGACTGTTGGCAAGAACAAAAAAAACTGGTAGAGACAGAACTTTGGAGGAATCAAATGTGATAGTTAATTTTATGTGTCAAGTTGGATGGGCCACAGTACTCCGATACTTGGTCATATGTCATTCTGGATGTTTGGGTGAAAGTTTTTTTTTTTTTTTTTAAAGAAGGTTAACGTTTAAATGAATGGACTAAAACTGATTACCCGCCATAAGGTGGTGGGCCTTATTCTATCAGTTGAAGTCTTCAATAGAACCAAGACTGAGTTCCACTGAGAAATAATGAACTCTAACTCTTTCTTGGATCTCCAGCCTTTTGGCCTACCTGCCCAGTTTTGGACTTACCGAGCCTTCACAATTGCCAGAACCAGCTTCTTAAATCTTTTTCTAAACATAAATCCTGTTGGTTGTGTTTCTCTGGAGAGCGCTGACTAATATAAAAGGTATTGTGAGACAGACCAAGAAGTGGCTCCTCTCACCTCAGCGCCATGGGACCTGAATCCAGTGATCTGCTCCTCCCCAGGATTAATGATCTGGAGGAATGCCTTTGGCTGTTCCTGCACTTCTTTGCTGCCATGTCCATACCTCTAGGGTCATATTTGTCCACCTAAACCACACATTTCTTTTTCTTTTTCTTTTTTTTGAGACAGAGTCTCTCACTATGTCGCTCTGCGTAGAGTGTCAGGGCATCATAGCTCACGGCAACCTCAAACTCTAGGGTTTAAGTGATTCTCTTGCTGCAGCCTCCCAAGTAGCTGGGACTACAGGTGCCCGCCACAACGCCCGGCCATTTTTTGGTTGCAGCCGTCATTGTTGTTTGGCAGGCCCCGGGCCGGGTTCGAACCCACCAGCCTTGGTGTATGTGGCCGGCACCCTAGCTGCTGAGCTACAAGTGCCGAGCCCACACATTTCTTATTTCAGTTAATCCCCTTCCCTCCTCACATGCCTCTCATTTTCCTCTGCTGAGAAAACATGTGAGTGCCACCCTGGTGACACCACAACCACCTGGGCAAGGTCCCAACATTCTGTCTAGGTCCTCCCTTCCTTCCT